>JAYXIM010032307.1:0-48085 GCA_037575425.1 Anastrepha fraterculus
TCTTGTTTTAATCAGTCCGAACAAATAGAATTTTATATCAAAAAAAATTTTTTTTTTAGAAAAGTAGAAAATTGTTCCTTAGCACAGAACTGGCGGCATGACTGTTTATTAGATTTTGGCAGTGAAAGTTCATCGATAATCTTGACCTTTTGACAAAGAGAGAATTTAATTAACACTCAAATTTGTGTGTGACGATAAACGGTTCACTAAATAGGGCTAGTTTACTGGGGCGGCAGCCCTTGGTCGGGAAAAACCCGAGTCATTCCGATAACGTAGAACCGGCTGCCATGGGAACGTCACTCAAATTTGTCTTCTTACGTGCCAGAGAATCGAGTATGGCAACGCTTTCTGAATGGCAAAGTTTAAAATAATCCATAAATAAACAGCATGTGACAGATACCAAATGTCATTGACAGAATTCCCTTAAAAACTTAGCGCAAAATGTGGTGAATAGCAAATCGCTCAACCCTTATACTGTCAGCGTTCAAAGAAAGTGCACGCCACATATTAACAAGTTTTGACTATCTATTTAATTATTTTCTTAATTTCAATTATTTTTTCACAAATATATAATTCATACTATAACAAGAAACATATAACACAAAGTTAAAAACTTTGTACAAAATGTATACAAATTCAGCAGATTTTCGTCAATAGTTCAAACTTTTTACTCTTTAGATAAAACTCAGGTATACAGTTTTATAACACATTGAATTTTGAGATAATAAAGTGGAAGTTTGAAGTGGCTCAAAGGTCGCGTTGATTTTTGACAATTTTTATTTCCTGACGATGCCGTTGGATATTTTCTTTAATAAAAAAAAAATGTCGAGCATGCATTAAATGGTGAAAATATAGAGTAATAAATAAGAAAATATTAAATTTGCAAAAACGACGCACTCTGCGGGAAAATCCACTTGTACTGACCTGCGAGCGGCTAGTGAATTTAGCTCTTTTACTAGTTTGCATGCGATATAAACAGCAACACTTTTTCGACTTCTCGCGAATGAATTAGAGCTGTTCCCATGAACAGTCGGTTCTTCGTAACCGGAACGACCCGGATTAATATCTGGCCACAGACTGTCACTTCAGCAGCATTCCCCGCATATAGGTATATGGGAAATTTTTATGCTGCTACAACAGCAAATGAAGTAGAGCATTGACGTAACATTTAAGAGGTTCGCTTGATTCTTCAAAAAGGTAAAATATTTTAGTTTATGAAATTTGAAAAAAAAAAATCTTATCTCTGTCCGGCTTGATCAACAATTTTTTGCAGCAGATGCCGAAGTCAACTCACAAGGTAAAAACGATTGAGGAGAGCGGTTTATTGTCTGTATTTGTCGGATTTCACAATTTCAGACTCTTTTACTCACTGCTGAGCGGTTCGCTTTTGGGCTAGTGCAATATGTACTAGTCCCGTACTAGTCCTGAAACAGATGTTTGTTTTACTAGTTTAGGTTTTTTTTCATTGTGGCTGTAAAATGGAAACGCATTTCTTCAAAGTGGGTTTTACAAATAATATTTATATATGAGACATATGCACATATATAGAATTGTATGAGTTTTGTATGATGTTTGAGATCATACACTTCAACGAGGTTTGGCGGCGTTATGCAATTATTTTTACAGCCGCATCGAGTCTGTTCTCTTTTATTAATTGAAATTGTAATTTATTTCTTTCACGGTCAAACTAATTTACTTGCATAGATAAACGACTTTCTGTAGGCACTTCACAACTTAAATATTTTATTGAAAACTAAAAATAAAAGCGGATCTAGTAATTTGATATTAGTTCTCCGACGTGCCTTTACATTGAATGTCAAATGCGCAAAATATTACCCAGATCAGAATAACACTTTAGATTAGTTCCGGTCTATGCTCTTCTTGGGGGATATTATTTTTAGAGTTTTTAAGAGTTTAAGTGTAATCGTGCAACATTTTATTTAGAAATTTCTAAAGTGTCACTCTTTAGATGTAAATGCAACGTAAATGACTTGTCCGTATTTCAAATAGATTTAACGCTACGCTAATATTGGCCATTAAAAGCATAGGTAAATTCAAGCAAACCAATTTTAGTATGCCCGTTTCCGTTATTACTCATATTACTACGAGGGTTGCCTTTTATATATCGCGCCAAATAATAAAAACACTGTCAAATAATAACGAAAATGGCTTTATTGTTTTTCAAAATATTCTCCTTGAAAGTCAATGCACTTTTGCAATCGTTTGAACCAACTTTCAAAGCACTTTGCCACTCAGAAGTGAATACTTTCAAAGCAAGCTGTTTAAAGGCTTCAAAAGCTTCTTCAGGCGTTGAAAAACATTAACTTTGCATTTTATTTTTGATATTTGGGAACAAAAATAAATCATAAGATGCCAAATTAGAGCTGTAAGGCGTATAACCTATTAATTCGATCTTTTGAGTGTTCAAAAACTCTCTTGTGTGAGCCGATACGTGAGAGCTCGCATTGTCGTGGTGAAGGATGATTCTTCGTCGGCGGTTGGTTTTGCTTAATTCTCTGACACTTCTGACAAACAAGTGATTGCGTACCGCTTAGAATTGACTGTTTTACGTATCTCTAGTGGAATATGACCAGATTTTCGGACAGGCGACCATTTGCTTTGAGGTGTTTTCAACTTTTGTTGAATTAAGCTCATCTTGGAACATCCATACTGTAGATTGCTGATTTGTTTCCGACTTCCTTATTTACTTAGATCCAAGATTCGTCACCTGTTACGATGTCATAAAAGTGTTTTGAATCACGGCGACTGTTTCTTCAACATTTCTTTACACCAATCGACACTAGTTGTTTTTTGGGCAAAAATCAAATTATGCGGTATCTAACGAGAGCAAATTTTCATGCAATATTGTATGTAATCCTAATTCCACTAATGCCCAAGGATGCCTCTATCTTGTGATATGTCACATGACGATCTTACGTTATGAATTGACGCACAGCATCGATTGCTTCTGGCATAACAATCGTTTTTAGACGGCCCGAACAAAAGCTTTTCACAGTGGCTAAATATGGTGCTTTAGCGTCTGCCGAGTCGAAATAGGTTCATCAATGCACTGCTGTCTCGATAATCCAAGTCGTAAATCGTAGTAAATCATCGCTCGAAAATTTTCAAGTTAATTCCACAATTTGGGCGAGATGCATTTTTTAACTTACTGAAAAAAGAACAGAAAAGCTCGTAAGTGAAAACGTTATATGAACGAATTTCGATAATAATGTCGAATTACATCTCATTACACGTAGTGTTGTAATGGCTCGAAATTTAAGAGGCAACCCTCGTATTACCATATACATAGAGAGTAATAGTCTTGTGTATTATAATGAAACTAAAGGGATCAAACTAAGGGACGCACTTATTTGGTATACAAACTATTTTTATTAATTAAACTCAGGGTGCTAAAATGTTTTTTTTTTAATATTTAAGGAGGTAAAATAGTTCATACCAAAAGAATAAAAACGTCGTAATAAACATGGACTCGCAAGTTATTTTGTTTTGTAGCTCATTTGTCACTTCCATGTTTTTATTACTTCTCCAACTCACCATAATTGGCGTATGCCTTGTGAAATTATTTGTAATGAATTCAAAGAAAATTATCTGTTGTCAACTTTGAACAGAGATATTCTGACGAACTATGGAGATTAATAGACGTACCAACCATGAATATGAGTTTGAGGTTTTCTTAAAGATTTTATTCACCATTCGAAGCATAATTCCACATCCAACAAGTTGACACCATTTCGTTTGCCATGCATGGCTCTTTATTCTAAAGGGTGATACTCGGTTCACAGCCGTGAAATTTCGCTGAAAACATGATTTTATGAACATTTGACAGCAGCTATTGCCAAAAATAAATTATTACGAATAATCAAAACAAGAAAATTGAAATTTAAAAAAATTCCCTCATTGGAAGAAGGGGCTTGCGTAGTGGGTACAGAAATTTCAGCACAAATAGAGCATAATCTGGTAATGAATACGCGCGAAATGTCTCAGTTGTATCCTCGGATATACAACGGGCAGTAAACATAAAAGTGGCAGAAAAAATGTTTTCCTAATTGAGGTGCCACTGACTGTTTTGGCGTTTTTTTTGTATTGAATACAGCTCTATGACTCTATGCCCTTTGGCAAAAGCTTCTTAATTATTGACAAGCGCAAACTGTGCACATATGTTATTTTATAAGTCTGTTGAGAATTATAGACTTTTGTGCTATGCGAATGCAATACCAGCACTGATCATCAACGGCCTATCAGCCTACTTCATTTTGTTTTTTATTGTTGAATATTGGCCCAGTAATCTATTATTTCACTGAAAAGTGCTTATTAATGCTGACGAGGAGGCATATGTAGCTTTCTACGGAGTTCTATAGCTGACCTTATCTACAATGCCGCATGCCCACTTTCTTGTGCGGCTATTCGTTTCTTGAAATTCTAAAAATGCAATTCAAAATCGCTATTAAGTTATTCTGATTTATGCTCTCGCAGTGGGTCCATAAGTAATAGCATAAAATAATAAATGTGGAGGCATATACAGGGTGGCGCGAAATTAATCACCCTAACGGAATATTTATAATTTTTTTCAAATGGTGTTGTACGTCAATTATATTTGACACTTGTGAACTGGATAGCTGCAGTATACGACTATACAGACAAGCAATAGAGTGCGTAAAGAGCTAAATAAAGATTTCACTCAAAATCATTGCTTTTTATTTAGTAAAGAGGATATTAAAAAAAAAAACAAAAAAAAAATTGATAATTAATTTTGCGCCACCTTGTATTTATTTTTAGTTTGGAAGTTTAGGATTTAGAAGCCCCTCGTGGGCGTGCAAAACATAAAGCAAATCGTTCCAAACAATTTGTTTTTACTTCAGTGAAACATAATCCCCAACAACACTTGACTCAGTGGACCGTTACTCCCCTCTAATGCGAGTTGAACAACTGCGTGCACTTTTCTCTCCCACTTTCATGCACACACATGAAGCACAGCCTGAGAAGTGGCCAATGCTAAGGAACTCAAGCAACCATCAGTCGCAAGAAGTTTCAAAATTAGAAAAAAATCAGTTCTACCTCCCTCATAAATATGTAAGAAAAGTCTGTCATTCTTACAAACTTTGTACTTCATATTCAATTGCGTTAATTTTGTGCGTTTAAATGTGCTTTCATTAATTGTATGTGAATACTGATGGACATATGTACAAACGAACGTACATATATGTATATATGAGAAACTACATCGGGTGTTTTTTTTAGAGTGCCATACATATTTGTTTCGTATCCTCAGACAGTGCACGGCCACCGTATCCAACGGGACTACTTCATTGCTTACTGTGGTCACGAAACAACAAGTGAAAGAATCAAGTTTTTTTTTATCATAAAACCAATATCCATTCTAAGTCTGCTTGAAATACATAAAAGGTCTTTCAAAAGACGCACCCTTAAAATAAAGCATGTAAAAATTTAGACTCTTTCAGGTTTCACTATTTTCATTCAAAATACGACTCTTAGAAATTGTAAAAACTGACATCACTTAAGTGTCCACTATGAACTGCCGTACGAGAAGTAACATTTTCAAGGTCTTGCTCACACATTATCTCATTGAGTTCAGCAATCTCTATCCGAATGTTGCATTTCAGTTGTGGAATCGGAGTTGGCGTATTTACAAAGTCTTTATCTTTCCAAAACCCCAGTCTGGGCGACCAGCCCTTTTTCTATACTCGACAGAACCAGTTTCTTGAAATTTTTGCAGTAATCTTTGAATTGTCGAGTTATTCGGACGATTATGTCCACCAAAAAATCACAAATTTTGCGATATGATGATCTTAAAGAACCTATTAATTAACAAGATCTTCGTGGTAAACATTTTATTTTGATTTAATTAATATTTATTTATTATCACCGTCAATATATGTACATTTGGACAACACGACCTAGCCAACGGAGTCACTGGATCTTTATTCGCAGCACATTGTCTATGTCACCGTGAAGCTCATACAGTTAATTATTCCATCGCTTCCGATACTCGCCGTCGCCAACGCGGAAAGCCCCAAAACTTTTGGACGCGTCAATAATATTTGGCGATATTTAGTTTCTGTACCACTTTTTCCAGCGTAATCGGTTTTTTATTGACTTAAATTCAGTAATATTGCACCATCTTGCTGGATCATGCCCGATTTTGCTGGAACCATTTACCTGCAGCGTCATCACTGACGGTAATGTTGCCTTCATCTACGTACAACAATTTATAGGTAATTGATGAGTCATCAGTGGACAGGCACCCACGCCAGTATGCGCCCACGCCAACAACCACCAATTGCTTAGCGTAAAGTCTTCTCTTTCGAATTCATTGTTTCCCTTATGTTAACAAATTATTTTAGTATAGCCACAGCTCGCGTTCATATTAGTGGTTTTTTCGCCAGAAAATTTTAACTGTAAAAACGAAACAACGAATTGTCGTAAAATTGCACATGAAACTTAAAAAATATTCCTACTAAAATTGAGCTTAAAAGCGGTAGAATACGGAAAAAAATTAGACGATTTCAGGAAGAACCGAAACAATTCTTCTGCGCTTCAGTTCGCATTGCCTGCCAAAAGGTTTACGAGCATTCGTTGGGTCTAGTGCAGTGTGACTTCTATCTAAGAAACAGGTGCAAGCTGCATTAAAAGGGGCAAGGCTTGTGTCTGTTGAAGCTGTATGTGCAAGTGTGGAAGTGGGAAAAAGGAAGTTGCACACGCCAAATGGAAGAAACCGAAGGGTAGAAGAGGGGTGTACATATATGTACCTATATACGCTACGACTCTGAAAATATTTGATGGGAGGCCAAAAACGCTTAAGCGGTTATCTTGCCAATTAAGAAGAAGAATTGGCGCGTTTATCCTTTTGTAGCCGAATAGGTTGGTGCGTTACTACCATTATGAAGTGCGAAGTTTCGAAACTCCGGGCACGAAATACCAATTGACAGAAAAAAGTTTTGTTTTCTAAAAGCGGTCGCCCCTCGGCAGGCAATGGTAAACCACCGAGTGTATTTCAACTATGAAAAAGCTCCTCATAAAAAACCATTTGCCTTTCGGAGTATGGTTAAAAATGTAGGCCCCTCCATAAATATCAACAATTTTACGCCACCTCCAAAAGGCAGCTGCTTTTTACGGATATTTTTCGTGACAGGAATGTATTAGCAGGTTTGGTTTTGTCCATAGAGGGGCGACCACTATTAGAAAAAACTTTTTCCGAACTCGTTAAAACCTGCCCCTCCTCACAGGGCCTAATATTACCTAAATATCTCCTTGATTTCTTTGTATTTTATTTAAAATACCATTTTGTAATTTAAAAAAAATCACCCCTTATTCGCGTTGCAACATGTCTACGTTTAGCCGCAGAGTGCTAAAAATATGCTTTTACATGTAAACGATCCATCGCTTTCGCCGAGCTATCAAACCACTTGCATTTCCGTCTAACATTGCCAGAAAATGCGAAGTCGACAAAAGATTGACGGCTTTCATCGAAAGTGAAAGAGTAAAGGGACAGAAAACTTTTGAATTGCTTTCAAACAATGCAAAGAAGTATAAAAATAGTGAACTAACATTTTATGAGTTCATATACGAGGGCAGTGTGATAAGTACTGTAACCAATACATAGTGGACGCAGTGGGCTGTACCCTAATAAGAATGATAACAATACTGCACAGGTAGCAGTGCCAGCCTCTAAGCCGTTTGTTCGAACTGGTTGCATACCACAGGTGATGAATGCATCCCAAGTGATGTATGCAGGTATAGTAAAAAGTCATTCCAGGAAACTGGAACTAGAACACCTTGTACGAAATCTCGGGTAGGAAAATGCTATCTATAAAATAATTAGCAAACAGGCCACCGCACTTTTTATGGGGTTTACAGACATAGAATGGCAAAACAATTTGGTGAAATTCAAAATTTTCCCAGTTCTGCCTATGTCAGTGATTATTTTTTCCACCAGTGTGCGCTTTTTTCACACTTAGTATATACCAGCAATATATACATACATACACACATTTGTGAACTGATCCACGCAGTTGGCGCTGATGAGGTCAAAAAATATTTTCATTTGCAAATATCGTAAACAAATCGGTGAACATTTAAGAGTAGTCAATTTTCTATAAGCTCCGTGTTTACTTTCCAAGTATGAATGACGTCGAGCAATTCATAAAATAAATACGCGCTTTTATAAATAATTATCTATGTATGTGCATATGTTGGCCCTAGGCGCGCTATTCCGCATATTTACGCACAAATGCAAACAACAGAGGAAATTCCTGAACGAAGTTTATAGAGCAGAGTAGGCGGCTGCTATCGGATGTGGTAAATGGCTGAAAGCATATAATTCACTGTTCTCACACATTGCTTAAGTTGATTAGAAAGAAAAATGGCCGCACTTTGAAACGCTTTTTGGCGATAAGTTACAAATTTTACGCGTTTTTTTTTTAGCTGTATGAGAACTATCGATATCGATAACTATGGTTTGACAGCTTAGAATGGCGAACTGTGTTGACATTTCTGTTCAGTGAGGTTTGGCAAGTCGTCACTAATCGTTTAGCGTTAGAACAACGTTACCAAATTGTGGAAGTTTTCTTTAAAAAAAAAAACCTTTTCGCGAAGTTCATAGAGCACCGGCGGTATCATCGGTCCTTATTTCTTTTGAAATGAGCGAGGAACTGCCATTATGGTGAATGGTGAGCGCTATCGAGCCATGCTGACTTATTGTTTGTTTCCAAAAATGAATTAGCTAAACATCGACAAGACACTTGGTTCCTACAAGACGGCGCAACTTGCCAAAAATCGCGCTTAATAATCGAGTTATTGCAATATTCAAGCCATCATTGGCGCTTATACCCTTGATTGGGCGCTTGGGCGAGCTTCTCCTTGTATTTGTTTTGTGCGACTTAATGTTGTTCAACAAATGGAGAGCCCTACAATTTTAAGCCGACTCCGAACCGCAAATGGTTTTTTAAGAAGAGCTTTTTCAAGGCAGAAATATACTCAGAGGTTTGCCATTGCTTGCGGAGGAACAACCGCAATTAGAAATAACTTTTTATATTATTGGTTATTCCATGCCCGGAGATTGGAACATATTTACTTCATATTGGTAGTCACGCACCAACCCAGATACTCGTATGCTGGATATCATTTTCCAAAAATAAATACCATGGAGTTATCTACCAGATTATAATAAAAAAAATGCGTTCCAACAATATTTCTGAATTGTATTATATTTGTAAAGTAAAATTCAACCCATCGCTTGATAGGTTAGGTTGAGATACATCTACAGGAGCCATTTTTTTAGGATGCACATTGCAATGCCTCTGAATGGGAAGCTGTTGGTTATTTCACATTTACTTAAAATCGAACGATAAAGAGGGCTTTAGGATGCGCAAAAAGCTGTGCATTTTTACTGAATGTCTCCCGGCTTTTCCTAAATCTGTCTGTCGGTCCAAAAAATGATTATGGAAATATTGCTCGGTACGGAAAATGCTTCTGGAGGGACAGTCCTTGGCCGGATATAAATTCGGGTCGTCTTCTTCACCATTAGACATCGGGCTATTAATATTACGTCTGCGACCCAGACGGATAAACGAACAAAATGTGTTAGCAACTTGAACCTCTTTGATCGACGTTTGGCTAGATTTGCCTTAAAGTTTCTAACAAAGGGAGGTGAGATTTAAGCTTTCCGCGGTGCATTATGTGGTTCTTACTTACGCCGTCTCAACAAATATGTACAGGGTGACTCTACAAGAATGGTGATTGTAAATAAAGAACAAAAAAAAATTGAAATTATTTCATTGATGATTTTATTTCATTATGAATTTATGGCATTTATGTAAGAAATATAATATCCGGCAAATGCCCACCTCGACTTCTCTGTAAATACAGAATGTACATTTTAAAGTTTCCCACGACTTTTTGGCATAGTTCGTGCTATACATCGTTTATAACGCGCTCTTCAGCTCTTGAATCATCTCGGGCTTATTGGCATGTGCCATACTTTTCACGTATTCCTAGAGAATGAAGTTCAATGGACGAATTGAAAAGTACTTTTGCTAAAAAAGTTAGCAGACAATACTTTTTTCGTTGTCCCACAAAACGGGGGCAAAACAGGGCTTTATAATGCCCTAAAAAATACTTTTCCGCAACGGATTTGGAGATCGGGCCAGATCGAAAGAGGGCGAAGTTGTCTAGTGATGCTCTTTCGATGTCTATCGAAATTTTGTATTGCTGGAATGAATCCGACACGGCCCATTCTTTGATTGACGCTACTACGCAAACCGAGCAAAAAGTGCAGTTTTATTTAAGCATTTTGTAATTTAGGTCATATACTGATTGTCGGGTGTTTCACCTGGGAAAAGAAACGAAAGAAACCATCTTAAGAAACGACTTGTAAAACTAGATATGTAAATTGAAACTCCACGTCAATCAAACACTTTCTGAGGATCAGAATACAAATTTGGAGGACTCAATCAAAACAATTTATTCGACTTGGGGCCATATGGCACAGTTAGTACCCAAAAGTCTTCTGAGAATAGGAAAAATATCTTTTTTGTGGGAAACTTATAGTTTTTAAGATATAGGTACATTGATGGGATTCATGTTGGCGCACTGTGCCAAGCTGTTAAAGAAAGGAGCACCCAAATGACCTTAATCGTCTAGCTGCCACATCCCGACTGAAAGGCACCCACAGCTTCTACAATGGGGGTTAAATGGTAAACCTATCTTTTCCGCGTGTGTGCCAATCATTCAATGACCGATAAACACAGCTACGTGTTTGGTAATTGAATGGCGTGGAGTGCCCATAACTCTCTGAGTCCGGCGTGTATTGTACTGGGGCCAAAAAGTTTTCGAAATAGTACATGAAGAAATTGAGCTCCATCTTTTCTGCGCTTTTCTGAGTAGTAAGTTGTGCAATTCTCCTATAACAACAGTCAGGAGGATGCTGATGATCGGATAGGAGGTCTCTGAGACCAATTAAGTCTCTTTCCTGGCAAGCTCATCAGCATTTCCCTATGCCCTGGAACCCAGGTCAGAGAAATGTTACTTGCACACCTTGAGATTTAAAGAATATAAATAATTAAGTACCATTCATAAAATAACATAAAATTATACTGAGGTAAAATGACCTTTTTTGAATTTTCTAGTACCTTTTCTGGGGGATAAACGTATGCCCGTCTTCCCTTACTTCCAAACTGCATCAATGGATTCGAATGCCAAACTTGACACAATCTTTTATTATTGAATCGTGGTATATTCAAATAAAATGTGAAGTAATAAAATAGCTTATAAAAGCTGTTTAAAATGTGTCGCCTTCAATGCTTTTGAATTTCTTTCTCAATAATTTAATTTTATAGGTTTAATAAAAACATATCTACATATGTAGGTATATCTCACTTGTTTATTTCTTAAGCCGGTTAATTCCTTTTCTGCAGAGCGCGATTGCATCATCATCATACTTGTTTCCCGAATTCTTAAAGATGCATCCCATTAATCTCATTTCTCTCTCTCTCTCTTACGTTCCACGCACTGCACATAATTACACCAATGTTCGGTGCAAATCTCACTTAATGATCGTTTAATCAACAACAACCAAAAAAGTATTTTTTCTTGCTCTCCAAAAATATATTAACGCTTATCTACAGAGATTTAAATGTACTTACTTAAATATGCTTTTTGTGCAAAACAAAAAAAAAAAACAAAAAAAAAGCGTTGAGTCACAGAATCATTTACTTGCGCTCGTGAAGTTGCCCAACTACCGGGCGGCTAACACAATTCACCCAAGAGAGTGTCGCAATATGGAATTCACACTGTGTCACTGATGTCGATGAAAACAAAAGACTCCATTTGCGTGGGCCAACAAGTGCCGCGGGGCGAACTAGCGAGATCAGCGTAGTAGTAAATTAGAAATTCAATCACAAAATTTTGTTTTCATTTCGTTCAGAACAAATATGCAATACGTACGAATAAATAATAGAAGAAAAAACGAATATATAGTATGCTTTAAAAAACACATATATTTGTATGTATGTATATGCATACCCAATAGACATGACGATTGGATTCAATTGGAGGAAAAATTGGAGAGTAATGTGACGCATTTTTCAAACTACTAACGTTGATTTTCAGCCACCGTAGCCAATGGGTTGGTTCGTGACTACCATTCGGATTTCAGAGAGCACCTAGGTTCGAATCTCGGTGAAATCCCAAAATGAAGAAAACGTTTTTTCTAATAGCGGCCGTCCCTCGGCAGGCAGAGGCAAACCTCCGAGTGTATTTCTGTCATGAAAAAGCTACTCATAAAAATATCTGCCGTTTGAAGACGGCTTGAAACTGTAGGTCCCTCCATTTGCGGAACAAAATTAAGACGCTCGCCTCAATAAGAGGAGGAGCTCGGGCAAACACCCAAAAAGGGTGTTATATATATATATATATATATATATGACGTTGATTTTCAACAGTACTTTCGATACAGAATAAAACTTTTCAAATTAAAAAAAAAACTGCAAAATTTTTTGAGAAACACTTTTTTTCTGGTTTAATGTTTTGAAACACAAAGTCAGTCTTAAGCCATGATTCAATAATAAAAGGTTTGCTCAGTAATCAGCTTTCTCATTCCCTCTTGACAAATCGGCTCCCTTAGCCAGACACTGAGTTGATAACTCTAGAAATTTGTAGCAAAAGTGGAAAAAAAGTAAATTTTATAGGATAAAATATTTCGTTTTCAAAAGGCTGTGTAAGCACTTGCTCTGTCCATAACCAAAACTGTATGGAAAACATCCTGACATACAGCTGAAATTCGGATATCATAGAGCATCTTTTTGGGGCAATCATAATTAATCGCAGCCTCCGGATGGCAGATGGTTTTTTATGAGGAGTTTTTTCATGGCATTGCCTATCGAGAAGCCACTGCTATTACAAACAACATTTCTATCATTTCTTGTTTCATGTCCGGGGTAGTTTGTCAAGTAGTTAGGAATGCAAAAATAATTGCGTCATAAATAATAAATAGCGTCATATTGGCGAAATTTCGCAGATTCGTGATCAGTTTTCAATTTCAAAAATAATTCTTAATTAATTAACAAAATATTAATCTGGGTTTGACTTAATAACCTTTTTTTAATATCATTCCTGGCAATTCCCTTTTGTACCATTTATAATTTAAGTAAAAACAAAACATGTTTTCCTACCATTTTTACCAAAAAGGTATTTAATTTTTCCTCTTTCTTCACTTCGACCTTTTGTAAGGGATTGTAAGAATTCTAATGTCACAAGTGAGCAAACCTTTACAGCTTTTAATGGGAGAGTAAAAATTGGGAGAGTAAATTTGACTCCCACGTCACCGGGGATTCGCCTGCAGAGTTCTGTCCGCTAATTTCACACGTATTCGCACACTTGTCCAATCAGTCGTTGTGCAGACGGCAACGATGTGTTGGGGTTCCCAAGTAGTGTTCCCACGACAGTCGGCTCTACGTAACCGGAACGACGCGGATTTATATCGGGCCCATGACTGGCACTTCAGCAGCATTCCTCGTATTTGCACTGGGAATGTTTATGCTGCTACAACAACAACAATAAGTATTGGGGGTGCTGGAAAAGAATGCCGTTTTTTACAGTAAATTCGAGTAAATAAATTTCTTACAAGTTTTTCTTTTTAAACAATGATGTAATCACCCTCGTTGGCCACAACCACTTTTTCAATGCCGGATCGGTAAAAAATCAATTGGTTTTTCCGTAAAATATCTGGAGATGGCATTTTTCACTTCAACCAAATTGTGAAATTTCTTTTTGTAAAAAAGTGTTGCAGAGAACGGAATTAATGGAAATCTGATGGCGTAATGTCGAGCGAGGGTGGTGAGTGAGGCAGTACCTCCCATGCGAATCCATTAATTTTTTCCCGCATTTTTCTTGCGAAGTGCGGCTTTGCTTTGTTGTGTTGCAAAATAACGCCTTTTTTATTGATAATCGCTGAATACTTTCGAATATATAATTGCATGAGTGATGGCGGAGCTGATTTTTTCGTATATGACCTACACAAAGTAACAAACCGCTGTCACAACCCCTGTTACGTCAGCAAAGCAGCCGATTCCTTCAAAATCGCTAAGAACCGGTTAACGGTATATTGTTGGTCACACCTTTGCATTCTGCAATCGTGGGTATCTACTCCTTAGCTGGTCCGTTTTTTAGCGGCTAAATTCAGATTACAGATTCATTTTCTACACTTGTCTAATTTTTCTATCAGCCTGCAAGTAAGACCCGATGGAGAAAATAATAAGGTGATGCCGATCGTAGTACCGCTACTTTGCCCTCAGCGAATACGACTGAATCGCTCTGTGTGCGACGTCCCACTTGTGCAATTTATTAGTGTGTTGTTTGTGTAATTTCTTCTTCAAGCATTCATATTCGCATATTCGTGAGAGATTCACATGCAACTGCACCAATGTGACGTCACGCACTCTCTGATGAGCGCAATTTGGTTTCTATCATTATTGCAAGTAAAATATCTTATCCATACAGTTCTTGTCATGGTATAATGGATCGCAGTTGGCTACAGGGTGACATGATGAGCATGAATGAAAATTAAAAATATATGAAACATCTCATTTAACGATAATTATTATGCATTTCCATTTCAAAATGGTGAAAATTATCAGTCCCATTTCATATTTCTAGCTTTAGTACCCTTTTAGATATTTCTGCTTTTCCAAATGCGACACTTCTTTTTTTACAAGTGGGCACTCTGTGTTCGAAATCAAGTTAGTTGGGCAATTATCTCACTTGTAGGTCTTAAAGGTCTAAATATTTGCCGCCTTAGGCGCTATATTATCACGCAGCGGTTTGTCATCCATAATTCTTGGTAGTACCAGACTTATCCTTTGTCTCTATCTCTTTTTCCTCCCGTCTCAATATTTTTAACTTAACTGCCTATGAGCGCTCCTTAGTGGCAAACTGGATCCAAACAGCCAAAAATATTTACTTGAGATTATAAATTTATCCAAGGTTATGTAAATACATACATACATATTTTTGGTGTTTGTTGGGTATTATTAAATTAATAAATGAAGGCAAGAAGTGTTGTGTGCTGCTGCGTTTTGTTGCTGTGTTGCCCGCTAACACCGTTGGCAGCGACGCTGGCTACTTGGCCAACTGCCCGCTTCCAATGTTGTCGCATCAGATTCATGAGACTGCGATTGCTATTCTAACTGCATATTGTTCCAAGTTGTTTGGCAGCTTGCCTGGCCAACAGTCTGACAGTATTCGGACATGCTCACTCTCTAGCGCTCCGCTCCCACTTGTTATACATATGTAAGTATTTATGCAGGTATGTTTGTGCCTATATGTCGCCGACGACTGGTTCGCTTAGATGATTAAAATGTTTTCATTTATTAACCGAAAATAAAAATTGTATAATTTTCTCAGTTTTTTCTCACTTCAAATATATGAGGGTAGTACATACGTATTTATATATGCCAATAAATATCCAAAATTTCGTGAGATCGCAGTGAAGCGTTGATGGTGTGAACACCAGATGTCAGAGATCTTTGATCTACCGGCTGCAAACGACTAACGGATAAAACAATCGATCGAGTTCACGCTTTGTCGGCTCCTACATACATACATATATACATACGTGTATTTATCGCGCCAAGTCGGTGGTTTGTGACCGTGGTTATCAAGTGATTTATCCTTGTCGTGTAGTCATTTGTCATTTACGGAAAATTCGTTCAAATATCTTATTTTTTAATGAATATCTATAAAAGTGTATATTGGCTGCTTTAAGTGCTTAGTGGCATAAAAGAGTGATTCGGAAAGGGATTTCGGAACGATTCACGAACGATTTGAAAAATAAGCTCACGAGTAAAATATAACCAAATTTATATGACAGCAAGACACAACCAAAATGGATAGAACAATGTATGGGAAATTTGATCCAGGTGCAAGGCAGCCATATCGCACAATTCGAGCGAAAGGAATACAACCCGGATGTAAGTAGAATGTGCGTGTGCTTAACGCCATGCTTATATTAGTACTTAAACAAATACTTAATAGTTATTGTGAACAATTTTTGCCTTTAAAAGTTAAAATAATTTCATTATTAGTATAAAATTTTGTAAAAAACGCTCACCTTGGATTAAGTGAGCTTCATGATTTCCACCTACAGTGGCTCAATAAAGAACTCGGACATACTTGGCATGCAGCTTCAAATTCAAAATTGTTGTAAGAAATGCAAGTTAAATATTTTTATTTCATATTTTTCTATTGGAAGAGTTACACGAAAAAAACTTTCATCAAAGAGATTAACCGACGCAAGAGAATAAATTCCGCAAAGCGTCATGGGAATAAGGATTTCGAGTTCTAAAGGGTTTTCCAATTGGCGCGGTTCGATTTTGGCGCCCTTTGGCAGCCATTTTGTTTTGGTAACATCTGTCAAATCTTTTGTTTATTATTCAGCTGTTTATGCCAAATCATCATGGCAAGTTACACGATTGAACAGCACGTTCATATGATAAAACTTTATTATCAAAATGAGTGTTCATTAACGCAAACGTTGCGCGCATTGCGCCCATTTTTCGGTAGACGTGGTGGCCCTTCCAATTTCTTATGGCCCATATTGAACCATATGGAGTTAGACGACATGTGGTTCCAGTAGGACGGCGCTACGTGCCACACAGCAAACGCCATTTTATTTCATTTCAACATCTACCCGCCCTTATTGAAAAACCCTTTAGAAGCACATTTTATTTGCAGATGAAAGCAAGTTTAATATTTAGGTCAGATGCACAATCATATGTGTGGAGAAGACCTATTGAAGAGTTACTGAAAAAAAACTTACGTCTGACAGTAAACTTACTTTTTTTCTAGTTTTGAAAAATACGCTTGAAGAACGAAAATAAATGTAACACATAAACGCATTAGATTTACATTTCAATATATACTTTTTGATTTAAAATCAAATCACTTGGGTGACCGAGTTCTTTATTGAGCCACTGTACCTAAGGTGGCGCAAAATTGATCATCCTATCGGAAGATGTTCAAATTTTGGCAAATGGGCTTGTACGTCAAACCGACAAGCAACAGAACACTGGAGCTCTTAGTATTTGCAAAAGAAAGTTCATGGACCGAGTTGATTTGGGAGGGTCCATTGCAGTTAGGAAACATTAGACAAATATTTAAAATAGCGCACCAAGACGCACACAAAAATTGTAGAAGCTCAGCCAAACGCTTAATAAAAGATTTACGCATGCACAGCATTGTGAAAAATATATGCAACTGCATATAAAAACATTGTTGTTGTCGTTGTAACAGCAATACTAAAAATAAAACCGTTGCTGTTGTTGTAGCAGCATAAACATTTCCCATACTTGCATACGGGGAATGCTACTGGAGTGGCAGTCCTTTGCCGGATATGAATCCGGGTCGTTTCGGTAACGTAGAACCGACTGTCGTGGAAACAACAAAATAGAAAATAAAACCGTCATTCCATACGCTTTTCCGGCAGCGAACTATCTTTAGTCATTAATTTTGGAAATAAGGTATATGTGAATCTGAAAATAACAAAAAATATGGCTGTCACAATAAATATTTTTCGAAAGCGTGTTGACTTTGATATTTTGTCCAATAACCATTGCTTTACATTACTTCCTCACGTCTTTTGGCATAGGGCTTGATAGGTTTTCAGTTATTGCAAATGAAATGCATCCATATGCAAACTAAAGTAGTAGAAAAAAATACTATTTGACTGGGGATTCGTCGCAGTGAAAAAGCGAGAGAGGTTGGCGAGACAAGCGTTCACTTTGGAACCCAAGTCACATTCTATGTCATTGCTGGACGGAAACTGGAAACTCTCTCTGGTGGTTAGGGAAGCTTCGAAATATAGAAGTTGAAAAGCAAGCGGGGAAGAATGCCACCATCCTCGGTTTATCCTTCTCTGTTTTGAGTTCAGGTCTCCAAAATTGACAGACTATTGTCGACCGCACAAGTAGTTCGCGGACTACCTTCAGTCTCGGCAGGAGGGTCGACTGTTGAAAATCAACTCGTAGCGTGGAATGGCTGACTGTATCGAAGACTGTTCGATAGGTCCAACGCTTCTAACACAGAGCTCTCGCAGGCAGTTTTAGTTAGGTTCACGATTAACCTGTGTGTATATGGCGGCGAATGTTTTGGTGGTGCTACCGTGCACTCGATAGAAGACGTGCTGAAGTCTTCTTAAATACCTTTTTTATGTATTTTCTAGTCAAGTGACTGCTCCTGCCAATCAAGTACGGCCATATTTTTTATCATTCAACCACTTCCTTATACACTTAAACCTATGACAAAGGTATTTCTTCTATAGCATAAGAATTAAGTTTAAGAATAAGTATTATAGTCTCAAAAAATGTTTTTGAATTTGAGTCGTTCCACGGTTCTATTAATTTTGTATAGTGCAACGCAACCTTTTCCAGAAAAACAACCCTAAATTATATTGAAACCCCCACCAGGTATCGCTTCCTATTTTACAACAGACTCTCCAATCTCCAGATTTCCAAAGCTCAACCTTAAAATCCGAAAGAGAAGGTTTATAATTTTAAAATATCGTTACCACAAGAAAATTAAAAAAGGAATAGCGTTCCAATTCTCTGCAACTTAGCCACTCAAAAAAGGGTCCCCAATTTCAATCATGCTATTTCTTATTACAAGCAACAAACTCAGCAACGTCATATCATTAAACAAAAAATTTATATTCTCGCCTACGCAAACGTTCTGTCTCTCATAAAAAAATTAATGAGCCAAAACGTACAAACATAAATCTGAACGACATTCACAATGATATAATATTTTAAACTGGTGCAATAACTCCAGCGCAAGGCTCTGCACAGAAAAATGTAAACACATACACATATGCAAGAAAAAACACTGCCACTCAAATATTCTTCTCTTCTTAATTGGCGCTATAACCGCTTACGCGATTTTGGCCGAGTTTAGCAAAGCGCGCCAGTCGTTTCTTTCTCGTGCTAACCGGCGCCAGTTAGACACACCAAGTGAAGCCAAGTCCTTCTCCACCTGATCTTTCCAACGCAGAGGAGGCCGCCCTCTTCCTCTGCTACCACCAGCTGGTACCGCATCGAATACTTTCAAAGCCGGAGCGTTTGTATCCATTCGGACGACATGACCCAGCCAACGTAGCCGCTGGATCTTTATTCGCTGCGCTATGTCTATGTCGTCGTAAAGCTCATACAGCTCATCGTTCCATCGTCTGCGATATTCGCCGTTGCCAACGTGCAAAGGTCTAAAAATCTTACGCAGAATCTTTCTCTCGAACACTCCAAGCGTCGCTTCATCGGATGTTGTCACCGTCCAAGCTTCTGCGCCATACGTTAGGACGGGCATGATGAGAGTCTTGTAGAGTGTTAGTTTTGTTCGTCGAGAGAGGACTTTACTGCTCAGTTGCCTACTTAGTCCAAAGTAGCACTTGTTGGCAAGAGAGATTCTACGTTGGATTTCAAGGCTGACATTATTATCGGTGTTAATGCTGGTTCCTAAATAGACGAAGTCTTTTACAACCTCGAAATTATAACTGTCTACAGTGACGTGGGTGCCGATACGCGAGTGCGCCGACTGTTTGTTTGAAGACAGGAGGTACTTCGTTTTGTCCTCGTTCACCACCAGACCCATTCGCTTTGCCTCTTTATCCAGTTTGGAGAAGGCAGAACTAACAGCGCGGTTGTTAAGGCCGATGATATCGATATCATCGGCATACGCCAACAATTGTACGCTCTTATAAAATATTGTGCCTGAGCGATTAAGTTCTGCGGCTCGTACGATGCTCTCCAACATCAGGTTAAAGAAGTCACACGACAGCGAGTCACCCTGTCTGAAACCTCGTTTGGTATCAAACGGCTCGGAGAGGTCCTTCCCAATTCTGACGGCGCTGCTGGTGTTGAGTAACGTCATCTTACATAGCCGTATTAGTTTTGCAGGGATACCAAATTCAGACATCGCGGCATACAGATAACTCCTTTTTGTACTGTCGAATGCAGCTTTGAAATCGACGAAAAGATGGTGTGTGTCGATTCTCCTTTCGTGGGTATTTTCCAAGATTTGGCGTATTGTAAATATTTGGTCGATGGTAAACTTTCCAAGTCTAAAGCCACACTGATAAGGTCCAATCAGTTGATTGACGGTGGGCTTGAGCCTTTCACACAACACGCTCGCTAGAACCGTATGGGCGATATTTAGAAGACTAATCCCGCAGTAATTGGCACTGATTGCAAGATCGTCCTTCTTATGGATTGGACAGAGCACACTTAAATTCCATCGGCAGGCATGCTTTCATCCCACCATATTTTGCATAGAAGCTGATGCATGCACCTTACCAGCTCCTCGCCGCCATGTTTGAATAGCTCAGCCGGCAGTCCGTCGGCGCCCGCGGCTTTGTTGTTCTTTAGCCGCATTATCGCTATTCTCACCTCGTCATGATCGGGTAGCGGGACGACAATTCCGTCGTCAACGATTGGGGTATCGGGATCTTCACTTTCTCGGTGACATGCGCAGCTGTCACTGTTTAATAGGTTCGAGAAGTGTTCCCTCCATAATTTAAGATTGCTCTGTACGTCAGTCACCAGTTCGCCGTCTTTGTTCTTACAGGAAAACGCCCCGGTCTTGAAACCTTCTGTAAGCCGCCGAACTTTCTGGTAGAATTTTCGGGCGTTGTTCCTGTTGGCCAGCATCTCAAGCTCTTCGCACTCACGTATTTCGGCCTCTCGTTTCTTCTTTCGGATAATACGTCTCTCTTCCTTTTTTAGCTCTCTGTAGCGATCCCACATGGCTCGCGTTGCGCCCGATCGCAGCGTGGCTCTATAGGCGGCATCCTTTCTTTCTGCGGCAGCATGACATTCCTCGTCGTACCAGTTGTTTTTTCGGGCTCGCCGGAATCCGATTTCTTCTTCGGCGGCGGTACGTAGGGAACGAGAAATGTTGCTCCATTGCTCGCGCATGCCGGGTTGTTGGGCAGTGCTCTCCGAGAGCAGGAGTGAGAGTCGAGTGGCGAATCTTCTGGCTGTCTGTTGTGATTGCAGCTTTTCGATGTCGAACATTCTTTGCGTAGGTAGATGTACGTTTTTTGCTGCACAGAGGCGGGTGCGTAGCTTGGCTGCAACAAGGTAATGATCCGAGTCGATGTTGGGTCCTCGGATCGTACGTACATCTAATACACTAGAAGCGTGTCTTCCATCTATCACAACATGATCGATCTGGTTTCGCGTTTTTCGATCAGGAGACAGCCAGGTGGCTTGGTGAATCTTCTTATGCTGGAATCTGGTGCTGCAGACTACCATGTTTCGGGCCCCGGCGAAGTCGATCAGCCTCTGTCCGTTACCGGATGTTTCGTTGTGCAGGCTGAATTTTCCGACTGTGGGACCAAAAATTCCCTCCTTGCCCACCCTGCACTATGGTCTGAAATTCAAATTTTTTGGCATAAATTAGAAGGAGTGGTACTAGGCCATTGAAATTTCGCATACAGGTTATATATGACTTAGTTAAGAAAAATTCCAAGAATTCCAGGGGTACCTCCCTTGGACCTATAGAAAAAATTTTTGAATTTCAGCTCCAAAAATTGCGATATCTTAACGAAAATTGGTAAATATGTTATTCTCGTAATACGCATCGACGATACCAAAAATAGTTGAAATCGGCCAGCCCCTAGGAATACCTCCTTTGGACCTATAGTACAAATTTGGTTTCATAAAATGAAAAATTTGCATATGATAGGCAAAAGTGGTTAAATAATTTTATTATCCAAATATTTATACATATGTTTTTACTGAAACAATTATTTTTATACAAAAATAACATTAACTGTATATCTTAAATGAGAGGGAAGTTACAGATCTATTAAATTCACTTGAATATAATATAAAAAGTTATATGTACCAAACAAATCATTCGAAATCACGCGCGATGCGATCTCTCTTGTATAATTTATTTCGAGCTTCTGACGCATTTTCACCAAAACAACCAACAGGAATTACGCAATTTTCTATAATCTGTGAGCCGTGAACTAATATTTTATGAACTGTTGCTGACATTGGAAACCAAAAATATTTTTCCATGTACAAACATCTTTTTGGAATATAAGAATGCGTTGTGCGGTATGGTCTAAGAGATTTTGCAGTGATACTTCTGCTGAAGACTCCGACACAGATATCTCCCTAGGCCGGCAAAGTAGCTTGCATTTAATTACTTCCTCATAGCTTGGATATATATTGCAATTTCTTTCTTTATTTAACAACCTCATGTTGATATATTGTCTTTTGCTTAAATCATTTTCATGTAAAAATGCGAGTGCTTCTTTCGGAGTTAGTGGAACTGGTTCGGGTTTTTTGGAGGTAACAGCTTTTCTTATTTCGCTTTGTTCTGCTTGATGCGCAGTTTTCTTTAAAATAAATGCTAAATCACTTTGTTTTGATTTTTTTACCGCAACAGTAGTTGCATGAATCAAAAAATCAACATCGTCATTGTTTTCACAAGAAAGATCACTTGCCAGCTTCCTCTTAAGGCGATCTTTTGCATCTGTGTAGCTATCCTTTGGTCGTCCTGCTTTACTTGAACAGGGTTTTTCAAAATCATTCTCAGAAATTTCAATAATAGTTGTTGCGGAGACCCACTGGGGGTATTTCTCCTTAAATCTATTAACCATACGATTGCATTTTGATAATTTTTCGCTAACATATGCTAATAAATTTTGTATTTTTTTTCTTATTTCATCTTTTTTCTTTAAACTTAACTCATTAGTATTAATTTTTTTAAAAACCCAATCCAAAACAACATTAGTTTTGCGATCGCCCTCTATCCAAACTCCAAGCATTTCTTCGTGTTGGAATTTAAAGGTTGCTGAAAATTACAAATATACTTAAATGGGGCAAAAACGGGCAAATGTTACATATATGATTTTAAAGAACATACCCCAAACTTCCACCGAACATAAAAATCTGGAACAATACGGGACAATACACACAACTTTCACTCCACAGAACACAGGTTAATTCGAAATTTTCGGTTAAAAAAGCTATTAAACAAAACTCCACACTATACAGATATGACACAATAAACCACATTTTTTTTATTAAGTTAAAAAATAGATACCTTTCGTATATTCTTCCATTATAAATTTATTTCTTTTTTTTCCTTTTTAACTAGTATCGAACAGCTGTTTTCTTACAATATGTTACTGAACTGTTTACAAGTTTGTTGTGGCTTCAGAAGCATCATGTTTTACAGCTCATATTTAGAACAGAGTTACCATATCCAAATAATTTTTTGTATATTTTAGACCACTGAAATGTCTCAATTAATACTGCGTACCTATTTTTTTGAAATAAGAAAAAAAAATGTTTGGATTTATGCCAAAAAATTTGAATTTCAGACCATAGTGCCCTGGCGTTGAAGTCGCCAAGCACGATTTTTATGTCGTGGCGGGGGCAGCGCTCATAGGAACGTTCTAGGCGCTCATAGAAGGAATCTTTGGTCGCGTCGTCCTTCTCTTCCGTCGGGGCGTGGGCGCAAATTAGCGATATCTTGAAAAAACGGGCTTTGATGCGGATTGTTGCGAGACGCTCGTCCACCGGAGTGAACGACAGTACTTGGCGACGAAGTCTCTCTCCCACAACAAATCCGACACCGAATTTGCGCTCCTTTACATGGCAGCTGTAGTAGACGTCGCAAGGTCCTATGGTTTTCTTTCCTTGCCCCGTCCATCGCATCTCTTGGATGGCAGTGATGTCAGCCTTTACTCTCACGAGGACATCAACCAGCCGGGCAGAGGCACCTTCCCCATTAAGGGACCGGACATTCCAGGTGCATGCCCTCAAATCATAATCCTTAGTTCGTTTGCAGGGGTCGTCATCAATATAGGGAGGTCTCATCCGAGGCTTTTTAAAACTTTTTATTGGGGGCGATTTTTAAGTGGCGGGTCCCAAACCCAACGCACAACCAGCTATCCTGGAATGTTTCGCCTTCTCACTTTAGCTCACTCCCGAACGGGTGTTCGGAAGCTACCCAGAGGATACGTGGGCTAATCCCGGCCGTTGTGAGCTGATTGAACCACTCAAATATTACATGTAATAATTTTAACAATAAACAACACCGAAATCTTAAAATATTAGGTATCGAATTTAATATGTAGATGAGGCTGCACAGAAAGCAAAAGTAGCGCCCATCTCGTGCCGCTATTCCTCCGCTGTAAGTGAATTTGGCTGAATTGTTGTGTGCTGTTTGTGCAATTTTTCCTTATCTTGCATTACTGTTCGCATTCTCACATTTCTTCTCAACTGATTAAACAAATGTTCGAACATAATAAAGTGACTTTGAAGCCTTAAATACTATTTCAGTCATTGCTGTTATAAAATTTAATCGAACAAATTTTGGATTTTTGGTTACTCACCTAAATCTGGTACAGTCGACTCTGGACTCTCTCAAACCTGCGATATTTCGAACCTTTCATAAATTCAAAGTCATCACAAGTTCTCTAACAAAATTTGAAAGGTGAATTTCCTTTCTGGAAGAAAGTCTGGTCATTTCGCTTAGACAGTGTAAAGGACAAAAAGTGTCTAGGCACATACCAAACTATGCAAAAATCTTATCTTTAATGATTTGCATTTTCCAAACTATCACGAAAAGTGATGGCTTTTAAACGAAAACACAAAACTCAATCCGCACCGAATCGGATAATGAAACTATCCCAATAATTAGATATCCCATCAATAATAAATCCAAGATCATCATCCGCTTTCCTGAATGGCAACTACCTCTCAAGTTCATAGATACATCACTCCGCTAATGGCAAAAATACGTCGATACGAAAACGTATATCATCGACACAATCTCAATTATTTCGTAAACGAACCGCTTTCATAACCCCGGTTACATCAACAAATCAGCTGATTCCTTCAAAATCACTAAGAGCCGGTTAACGGTCTAATGCTCACTACACCTTTTGAATTCTTTCCACGCTGAATAAAACCTACAGATATACTCTTTAACGACTCTACATGCAACATTACGAGTATTATGCTATGTTCAGCAGGTGTTCAGCAATCTCCTAGAAATAATAATTTTTTTCACAATTTCTCTTATTTTTGCTTCCATTATTATAATTAAATTCTATTTGTGTGAGTATGTTTATACTACTACAATAACAAGAACAACCGATTGATAGCGTAAATGATGGCATTTTGATTGTATTTCTTGCTTAAGCTCTCGTCGACGTTCAAAAGGTTGAATAAAATTTTTTCAAAGTTTGAGGTTATTTGACCATTTCAGACGCTGCTATATTTTTCATAAATTCTGCTCTAAATGTTTAGCAGTGTAGAAACGGTATCACTGTATTCTGCTCCAAATTAAACACTCGAAGGGTTACCGTACACTTTTCCCAATCCATTTTTCCCAAAACTTTTGTTCCCAATAAAATAACTCCCAAACCAATTTTCCCTAAACCATTTTCCCAATTCAATTAAAATCCTATTTTTCCCAAACTTGTTTTGGGGAAAAAATATGTCATTCAAAATTTGAATGAGGTTGCTAGGCAACGTAGATAACTAAAATGACAGTTGTTTGTTTACGTTCAGTTTGACAATTACAATTTAAAAAAAAATTCTAGTATCTAGAGGCTGATTTGATTGCATAAAACGTAAGTAATTAAGTGTTTATAATAAAAAATAAAAAAGTAAATTATAAGAATCAATAAATTATCTTTTTTCAGTGTTTTAATGTCTGTACCAGAAATCGTTGTTTCTTCCAGAGGTGGTAGGAAATTGTTGTTGAAGGGACACGTTTATTACAGACGAGATTCTTACAAAAATAAAACTTATTGGTATTGCAATAAAACTGATACTTGCAAAGCCACTGCAATAACAACAATTGACAGGGGAAATGTAATAGTTTTGAAGGAAAGTGATCATAAACATGCTCCAAATCAAGAAGAAGTCAAGGCTGTAAAGGTTATTAGTAATCTTAAAAGACATGCTGCAGACCATCCTCATGTCACCCCAGCACAAATACTTCGAAGTGAATTGCCGTCGGTATCAAGCGGAGTTCTAAGTCAATTGCCAGATCGTGAAAACTTAAAAAAAAGGATAAGGAGAGAGCGTAGAAAAGATTTACCACCAGAACCAAAGTCGTTAGAAGATTTAGGAGACATTCCAGATCAGTATAGAAAGACAGAGGTGGGTGACAACTTTCTTATTTTTGACTCCATTGATAATGAAAATGAAGATGTCGAGAGAGTAATTATATTTGGAACCAAAAGAAATCTTGAGCTGTTAGCTCGATCCCCAGCTTGGTTCTTGGATGGGACTTTCAAGACATCACCTAATATATTCTTACAAATTTTCGTTATTATGGGTATAGTCAGAAAAATATCTCCTGATAAAGAAGACGTTGAAATTGCGATTCCATTAGTATTCACTTTGCTTTCGTCGAAACAAGAAGCTTCCTATCGAATTGTGCTACGAGAGATAAAAAATGCTTTTGAACGATATCACATAAATTACATTAAGCCGCTGAAAGTTCTTATAGACTTCGATGTTGCTATCAAGAATGCTTTGCTTTTCGTGTTTCCAGATTGGATTATACAATACTGCTTTTTTCATTTATGTCAGTCTTTCTATCGTCGAATACAAATTGAAGGGCTTCAAGAACAATATAACAACCCTGACGATAGAACTCTTTCCTTTACTGATGTTGAGGAGTCATTCACCTTGATTTTTGACGAAATACCAGAAGAACTAGTTTCCGTTGCACAGTACTTCGAAGAAACCTATATTGTTGGAAGACGAGCCAGAGGAAGACGGCGTGCGGTTCCTCCACGGTTCTTGCCTGTTTTATGGAACACGTACGAAGCTACGCTTAACAATCAACACCGTACTAACAATATAAGCGAGGGGTGGCATAACAGATTTCAACTTATGGTTGGAAAAAACCATCCATCATTGTGCTATCTTCTTCAAGAGTTTCTGAAAGAGCAGTGTGACACTGAAACAATTTTAAGACAATTAGACCTGAGACAAAAAGTAAAAGCAGCTCCAAAAAAGAAATGGTTACAATCAAAGATGAGAATGAGAAGTATAGTGGCTCAATATGAAGATTACAAAGGGAGCGAAATTTTTGAGTATCTTCGACTCCTTGGACACAATATCAGCCTCTAAAGAATTTTTACACATTTTATAATTTTTATATCATTAATAAATAATTTTTTGCTCTTTGAAAAAAAATGTATTTGGGAAAAAAGTTTTGGGAAAAACAATTTGGATGAAAAAATTTGGGAACATTTGCCTTTGGGAAAAGTAAGCATTGGGGAAAAAGTTTTGGGAAGAATGGATTGGGAAAACTGGTCGGCAACGCACTCGAAGTGGCTTTTCTTACTTGCCTTAAAGCAAATATCTACTTTAAATGGCGAGCGAGCGGTTCATATTCTTTCTAAAAAAGTGTAAAAAAGGTTTTATTAAATCCAAGTTTACTGCTTTCTAAAATACAATCGACATCTTTCACAAGATCAATATTTTCGTCGTGTTTCTAATTATGTAAAAAAAATTCTAACATGAAATTGCATAAAAATCATGTGCCTATAAAGTTGTATGCCTTTTTGTTAATAAATAGCAACAACCTCACCGTTTGTCTGCGACTGCCACTGTTACCGCTGGCGTACGAGTACAAATTCATAAACGAAGCAAACTTTTAGGCGCGAAGTTGTTTCCGCATCTCATTTGTGTTTTGAATTGTTTGTTGAGAATTAGCGCGGGCAGCCGTGCAAAGACTAATATTATTCAAATCATTTAGAACAATTTCCTCACAACATTCCATTACATAAATTTTACTTAAAGCTCCACAGCAAGCTTAACTAGTCAAACGTGCATACATACATCTACATATGAGTTGGGTAGACTAAAAATTAGTATGTGTTTAAAAAAAGAATTTGCCACATACAAATTTAGTGTGGAAATGACGCAATTTACTGCCTTAATAGCACCGTAAAATATTTATTGAGCACTGACCGCTTGCTAATTCTCCTAAAATTCGTCTTGTATATGTTTTAAGGGATATTGACAAAGCTTTGGTTTACGGATCATTTAATAAACTTTAGAGTTTGTAAAATAAAAAGTACTAATACACGATATACAAAATATGTGCTCGTAGATCAGGAAAACGGAAAGCTCTTCCTCTTGTTGGTTTGTTCGCCCACATGATAACTCGCAAAAATCGAAATACCCAGAATATCTTAGCCAAACGTTTTCAACCAAAGGATGTACAAGTTTTAAAAAGTTTAAAAAGAAAAATATTTCAGCACACAACCTAAACGTAGTTGGATATTTTTCAGCAGTGTTGCCATACATTTCGGAATACAAAATTGTTGTACGCGTTTCGCGCGTAGCTATCCTTCGATTGGTCCCAGATTTAAAATCCGAAGTGGTTACGATAAGTCAAATATTATAAAAAGGAAGTGGTTACGATAAGTCAAATATAATATTATAAATATAAAAATTAAAATTTTGTAATAGAGTCCTCTCCGCGCCAGGCAATCTCGAGGTGCATTTCTGCCGTGTAAAAATCTCATAGAAACCAACTGCTTTTAAGAAGCGGCATAAAAGAGTGGGTTATTCTTAATACTAGAAATAAGCCAATACACTTCCGCATTCGCTTGAACCAATTTTCGAAGCACTTTTGCCAATTATAACTGTATACCTCTAAACCGAGCAGTTCAAAGGTTTCAACAGTTCCTTTAGGTGTTGAAAAACGTTGACTTTGTATATTATTTTTGATGCTCGGAAACAAAAAGAAATCAAAAATCAATAAGGGTTGTAAGGCCGTTGACCTATTCATTCGATCTTTTTAGTGCTTGTGTGAGCCGATACGTGAGAGCTCGCATTGTCGTGGTGAAGGATGATTCGTCGTTGGCGGTTGGATTTGGCTAATTCTCTGAAAACTTCTGACAAACAAATGATTGTGTACCACTTAGAATTGACTGTTTTAAATATCTCTAGTGGAATAATTGCGATATGACCAGATTTTCCGAAAAAACAGCCGACTATTTGAGCGTTCGCTTTGAGGTGCTTCTTTTGCGTACAACTTTTGTTGGATTAAACTCGTCTTAGAACACGCATATTGTCGATTGCTGTCTCGTTTTCGAATCATATGCACAGATCCAAGATTGACGTCATTGACGTGCTTTGGACCATCGCGGCGGAATTTCTACAGCATTTATTTGCACAAATGTATCGGGAACGAATCTTCTTCACGATCAAATGTTTATGCTATATTGGGCCAGACTAATGCCCAAGATCTCGAGATATGTCACACGAGGATCTTGCGTTATAAGTTGACGCATAGCCTCGATTGTTTCTGGCATAACAACCGTTTCTGAATGGCCTTCCCGAAATTTATCCCGCAAATATTGACAGTCACGTTGGAACTCATTCTACAAGTACTAGTGGATAAGTGTGGTGCTTTAGAGTCAGACGAGTCGAAGTAAAATTTTCACGAATTAAGGGGGTATTCAAAAAAATGGGGGTGCCCTGGCGTGCATGCTTCCAACCCTCCTGCTGATCTGAAAAATAAAAACCAAATGGATTTTTAATTACTATAGATGCCGCTATCGAATGAACTTTGGACAGGTTAAACATTTTTTTTTTCTCGATATAGCGGCTGTTTGAAAAATTTTTTTTTGCATATTTTTTCAGCGATTCCGACTTTTTTAAAAATACTAAAAGAAAAGTTATAGTTCAGAGCTGGGGTCATACGATAAAGGAATTTATAAAGAACATTCGTTTGAACGTTTTGAGAAAAATGCGTTCCAAGTTTTCAGACAAGACAGATCGGAACCGATGCCATATCACCAAAAAGGCTATAACTCATGAAATAATAGGAATTTTAAAAATTCCTCTTAATGACATATTCTTAAATGTCTAAGCTTTGAAAATATACAAAAAAAATCGATTTTTTTTTTTAAATTCTACTTGCCCTGGATGCTTTCCATTTCAATTCAACCGGGCTACTCGGGTCATGTTCTTCGATTTCGATGTAACTTAAATATGTTGCTCTCTGGTCAAAATAATGAGACACGTATTTTTTTGTTCGCCCGAAAAAAATTTTTTTCAAGAGTTATCGGCAATTTTGTTTTTTGCCTCAAACTCGATTTTTTTTAATTATATAAGAAAAAAATTTTTTGAAATGCCCATAACTTAGTCAAAAATGAACCGATTTTAATAATTCTGGGTTCAAAATGATCGTAATTACTTACACAAGCGACTTCATGTAGAAACAATTGCAAAAAAGTAGTTGAAAATTTTTTATTTAGTAAAAAAGAAAAAAAATTTAAATTTTTTCAAAATTCAATATTTCAAAAAGGGCATTTTTTTTTTTTTATAACTTTTTCCAAATCAAAAAACATCTCAAACTTTAATTGAGCTGCATGCCTAGTAGCTAAAATGCGTTGTTTTTGAGTAATGAATTTTTGAGTAAACACCCTGTTTCGCACTTTTTGTTTTTTGCAAAATAAAAAATTTTCAACTACTTTTTTGCAACTATTTCTACATGAAATCGCTCGTGTAAGTAATGACGATCATTTTGAACCCAGAATTATTAAAATCGGTTCATTTTTGACTAAGTTATGAGCATAACTGGAATACAACCTTAATTCCATAATTTCGGTGAGATGAACTTTTCAACTTACTGAAAAAAGAACAAGAAAAACTCGTATGTGAAAACTGAAAAAATACCAAACTTTTCGATAAAAATATTTAAATATCGATAAATGTGTTAAAGTAAAGTTGCAGAGACTCAAAATATAATTGGTGTTAAACCATAACGTCTGTGTTAAAAGGGGCCGTAAAACTTGGCTTTTAGCAGCCTTATTAAGATATTGATAAAATTGTGTACACTTGTCCTTGACCTTTGGAAAGAAAATATGTATGTATCTGTATACTTCACTGTATGTAGTTTGTGGTGGTAGAAAAAGTTTTTGTAGAAAAATTGTCATTGTGAAACATTTTCGATGAAATACATATATTTCGTTATTATTTGATATTTAATGTAAAGGGAAATCTGAAAGTGAGGCAGAATTTGTGAATTGGAATGAGTTTAAGAATATACATATCTTTGTTCCTTTGATAAAACAACTTAAGCCGACTTAGCACGTTTTTTCTGGCAGACACTAAATTGGTTGTTTTTCTCGAAATATTAAATCAATATATAAATTATAGCTGCAGGTTAAATGGCCAACTTAATAAAAGTTCTATAAAGTATCAAATTATTCTATCAAAAATCACAATTTATTGACCCCAGAGCAAAACCTGTGACTACATTTTGTTTGTTTTGTCAAAAGTCCACAGCTAAAAGTATAATCCCTTTTACCGTTTTCGTAACTTTGTTCCTAATTTTTAGTATTTGAAAAAATATTTCTACTGGCGAGTGGTTCTCATTTGTATGTGCGTTGCGAGCGACCCATTTAATTGATTTAATAACGGTATGTGCCACACATAAACCTACTCCTATACACGATTTTTATGTTTTTCGTTCATATAATTTGTTGTCATCGTCGTAGATTCGTTTTTCGTTTATTTGATTTTTAATTTTCATTTGCTTTTTTGTTGCTAAATTTAGTCAAAGTCAAATGATTCATCCATGCGCCGAAGCATCGCACAGTTAGATCAAAATCGGATATTTATGTATGTCGCAAAATCTCTAAGTAGCAGCTTGACAGTGTGTTGATTCCATCAAGTGAGCGCTAAATTACTTTGCGATTCAATAATTATTCCAGTGAAGAACGAAAGCAATTAGAATTTTGATTGAAATAGTGTTGGATAAAGAATACTATTGTAACATAAATACAAGGTGGCGCAAAATTAATCAGCCTATCAGGAGATTTATGCTCTTTGCAATTGGCGTATAGGAGTGGGGCGCGTAAAGGTCAGAATAAAGATTTCCATAACTCAAAATAATTTTTTTATTTACAAAAAAAGTTATTTAAATATTGTATGATTTATTTTGCGCCACCTTGTACATTGTGCATCTGTGTTGTCTGTAAGAAAATGTAATTTTTCTGGATAATTTTTAAGCAAATAATAAATAAAACTGGTGTATTGGAGGGCTGTTTGAAAATTCCGTGCAAAAATAACAACTACTTAATTGTTTGTGGTAAATCTTTTTTATTCTTTGACATAGATTCCTTTTAGGCGCATATACTTCGTCCAACACTGTTCTAGTTTTTTGATCCCTTTCGAATAATAGCATTTGCCCAAGTCTTAAAAACAGTCATCATTCGTGCGATCTCCTCCTCGAGGGATATGTGGGAACCAAGTCTGGAAATTAGGTGAAATTTGAAACGAATTATAAATTTGTCAACCACAACTGCTGACGCGTGAACTGCAGTGTTGTCGTGATGGAAAAGGAAAATTTGGCTGAAACTCGGTGTGTGTTCTTCCAAGAGATGTTACTAGCTAAACATAACTTCGATACGCGCCAGTAATACTATCTCTCTGAGTTTGCACGGGCTTTTCAAACGACTCTCAAACTTAGATGGTTCAAAAGGTTCCGTATAAGATTTTCATACAGTTATATTAAAATACAATAGTTGGTTGTGGTTTGAAGTCCGTTAAAAACTTTACAAGATATGAGATATATGACTCCTTGTGAAATATATGAGGCGAATTGTGAGGACCTCACTCAAGCAGAAAAATTGGTCAGCAAAATGCAGAAAAAATAGAAAAATTAGAGCTATTTAAAGACTCAACACTCACTGTATTCAAACTGCCGTAGGAATGAACTTAGCCGCAGTAGTAGTATGAGAATAATTATTACATATATTTCAAAAAGCCTTAGCTTGGTTGCAGTTTTAAGGTAGCTTATTTTGGCAGTGAATTTCAACCATTATCAATACCAAGCTACACTATTTTTCTTTCGTGACCCTATAGTCGTTAGTCGGTTTTTTAGTTTGTGGATCCAGAGCTCAGCGTACTTTTTGTGTTTTGTTTTCATTTGAAAAATCTCTCTCTTGCAACCGCAACTTTTATTGAGCTGAAGCGTTTGCTGGTTAGTGATCCTTAAATTGTCCTTAAACCGAATACTTTGGAGCGGCATGGGTATTTGAATAACAGCTTGGATGATAATTAACCGGACCCTGAAGCTGTGAGCTACTCGATCATTTGTGTCCACTCCCAGGTCAATGAGCGCCCGAGGTGAACATCTGAGATAGAAGACAATACCATAAATGATAATAACAAATTTTCCAATAAAAAGATATTAAAAGTGCAGGAAAGGGCTATTTTGAGGAGTTGGACACTTGTTATTATTAACAAAAAAAAATATTTGTTTAATGATTGAAAAATGACTTGGCTCCATTCGAAAAAGAGTGTACACAATTTCTGCTTCTCGGTATGCCCAAGTGGTAGATCCAATCTGTTGACAGTTTAATTTGCTTAAAAAATATTATATAGTACATTCAGTCCTGGGGACTTTTGAGAAAACAACTTTAGTTTGTTTTACGAAATGGATTTATGTAAGTAAATTTAAAAAACTTTGCAGATCTCCACAGACATTTTTATAGCACTTTTTTGATTTTGAAGTATGGAGGCAATGACTTTATACACTTTTTTCGAATTTTAGCAAATTGACGACGCTTTACTCCACTATATCCCTTAAGAAGAGGAATAGTGCAGAATTAAGGTAGCTAAGTCGCGATTTAGATCAAAATAAATGGCTCAGAGTTCCTGAGTTCCTCTAATATTTTCTTTATTGCTTGCTTTGCATTTTTCACTTTGCTTCATTGGTTTGTCGTGGCTTTTTACTCGTAAAACATATCTAAAAAAAGACTAAAATCTTGGTAAATATCTTTTTGCCATTCCAATTCTTAAACATTTTAAATCTTGTGTTTTTAGATCTCCTCTGCCCCACTGTAAGTCACCCCCGAGTTAAGTAGAAAATCTGGTAGACTGATATGTTTTCGTTTTTCTATTTTTTCGTTGAGAATTTATTTTTGTTATTCTCATTTATGCTCCACTCGAAGCGATCAAGGTGAGATCGGCGTCAGCGCGAGTGCCACATGTGGAAATTTGTGTTGCTCTTTTGACAGTTTTCAGCATCACAAGCAAGGGAAGTCATTTTAGGAAGCTGCAGGTAGAGAAAATGTCAATGAGTGGCATTGTAAATCGTGGAGATGAGTTTCTGCATCTTTTCAAAAGCAAGCAAAATCCAAACAAACACAATTCAAAAACAAAACATTTCAAGTTGCTGGAACATTGCATACAATTTCGTTCAACTTGAATAGAATGCAAAACAAGAACGAAAACGAAAATTTCGTAGCTGATACTTAGCTGAGCTCGCATGCCCACAGTGTTAACGCAGTTGAGTGGTGTAGCGTTTCTCGAAACGAGTGAATTATGTATTGAGTGAGTGAATTGGTTTTTCACTATACCAACTGCTTAGCGTGCGTCTGTGGTACTCGTTTAAAAGTAAGCGCGTTTAGTTGTCTTCGAGATTTTGCAAGCGAATTTTGTCAGCGAAAAATATTTGTGAATTTATTAATTCTAACGAATCTTAATAACTAATAATAATTTTGAAAATTAATTTTTGTTGACTGAGGTAACTATTGCGTTACGTGAATTTTCGTTCAAATCGGACGCGTGTGCGAAGAAAAAGCATAATAAACAGAATTTTACAAGAATTAGTGAAAATCCAAATGTGGCTACAATCGATTAAAATCAATTAAAATGAGTTTCCTTTGCCGCTGTCGAATTTTTGAAAATACATACATACATACGTAAAAACATACATACATACATATGTATGTATTATTGCCGTTTTATTAATTTCGCTTTGATGATCTGCGGGAAAAATAATTAGTAGCGAACTGGTTCGCTTTTAGTGAATTTGTAACCATGTCTAATTGGCGTTCCTTCTCTATTCCATAATAGCAAATGGTGCATTTCGCACGGTATTATTTTAGGAAGAGTCAATCGTTCATAGTCACATCTGTTTTTCGTTATCTCCGAACCAGCGAATTTCACGTATTTGATCTATAAGAAACGGAACCATTTTCGAGCTAGCGCTTCTACCGCTGTCGGAACAGTCCATAGGGTAGAGCGTGTTTCCACGACTGTCGGACTTATATCCGGTCAAGGACTGTCAGTCCAGCAGAATTTCCCAAATATGTATTTATGGGGAATGTTTATGCTGTTACAACAAGGGCAGGGCATTGGCGTACCATTCAGGAGGTCCTAGGTTAGCAAATTCTGGAAAAGGCGCAAAATGTGTTGTTGTTGTTATTGATGTTTTTGTTGTGTTGGCCGTTGTTGTTGTTGTTGTTGTTATGCGATGTTGTTGGAGTATGTTGTTGTTGTTGTTGGAGTATGTTTTTGTTGTTGTTGTTATTTGGGGTTGTTTCTATTAAGGGGGTCTTCTGGTCTCCAGCGAAAAAAAAATCGATTTTTTTTTTTTGCATAATTTTGTTGTATGTGTATGCGAGAATACGCCACAGAAAGGATTTTTTGAAAATCGCATTTTTTCACATTTTTCTGGGCACCGAAGTGTACCCTCCTCCGGCCGTTTTATCATAAACTTTATCTTTAAACGCGTTTCCCCGAAAATCGTGTTTTTTAAGCATTTTGGTCACACTTTTCATAGTAGTTATACTCCGATTTCAATGGTTTTGGTCTTAAAAGGTTCGGAAAACTTACCGCTAAGTTTCCCCGTGTACGATTTTTGAAATTTTTTTTCATTCCATTTTTATAACCTTTTAAAGTTCAAAAAATGAGCAAAAAAAAATTTTTTTTGCAAATTGTTGCATAACTTTTGAAAAAAATTTAAAAAAAAAATCTGTCACGGGAAAACTTAACCAGGGCAACTCTGAAGACAACGCATATCTAATTTTTGCTTTCTGATTACCCAGGTGGAAAAACCGTGACCAAAATGGAGACCTGTTTCGTTTGGAGGTGGACGTCTTCAGCGCCATTTCAAGGTCGCGGGTGTTAATTTTTTTCAAAGTCAAAACCATTTTTTAAAAGCCAAGACATGTACCTTTAAAATAAAAAAAATTTTTTTTTTAAATATTCACAGGATTTGTCACAATCAATCCCCAAAAAAACCCTTCATTTCAGGGCCTCGAGACCAGAAGACCCCCTTAATATTATTATTATTAGGATCGTTTTTTTTTTTTTTTGATATTGTTGTTGTTGTAGTAGTGGTCAAGCTAGCCCTGCTAGCATGTTACCGATCGCCATCATGTATCTCATCTAACGGTAGGCTCAGGAAACATGCTGTTTAGTCAGGCTGGGTCCCGAAGGAGTGGGTGTTAGGTTAGTGAGTTTAAGAGGGCATGTAAATAGGTGGTTAGTATCATGCCGGGTACCTTCACATGTCGGATATTTTGAGTATATAAACTAGCCCCATCTAGTGCGCTGAACCGCACTCTTCGCAAAATTAGTATGTAGTTAAAAGTGGCTCGCAATTGTGTCAATAATTCAGGTTTTCCCTGCTGGGCGGCTTAGCTATTGAGTGAAGCATCAGCTGTGCCCAGCACATCTGTTCGTCAAATTGCTAGTGTGTGTGCATATACGACTATTTTGTGAATGTGGGATTGTGCAATAGCAACAATTAACAATATGTAATAGTAACAACAATTGAGGCAGTGATCAGAGTGAAGCAGTAAAATCTGCTATGCCGCTACATGTCAATAACACTTGAATCGCCTTTATGTTATAAATATAACAATTACTTTAATAAATGCAATAAAGAGTTATCAGAAAAAATAACAATCTTCTGTTGGAGCATGAACAACTGTCTCCGACATAGAAGAGGCAGCTTCTTCCTAGCATCGTCGCGAGTAACAACTGTGCAGTTTAATTGAGTTGATTGATTAAGGAGCTTTTGTATTTTCTTTTTCATGGCATTTGTTTGTGCACACAGGGTGACTCGTATCGCAAATATTCACGGGGAGTTGTATGTTCGCGAATTTAGTTTTTTTCGCGAAGAAAATCTGTAAATTCTAAACTCTTGCGTAGAAGAGTTTGCACCTAGATGACACATTTTTGTTTGTTTAACGTCTTGATTATCTCTTCCTTGCTGAGTTATAAAATCCTATCGCGATTTCAAAAATTATTGTATTATGCTTAACTCTAGTTGTCTCTTGTTGATAGTTTTTGACCCAAAAACTAATTTTTAGGATTATTTTCTATTGAAACGTTCAAATTCTTACAATTTTGTGTACTGTTCATTCTTTGCTAAAAGTAGGTAAACTTTTTTTCCTAAAACTCAATTTCCCTTTTTCGAAGTTCGTTCGTTAGAAGAGAAAAGGAAAGAAGGTAAAAATGCCCTCGGAATTTTTATTTATGATAGAAGAGAAGTGAATGCAGGAAAATCTGCTGTGGTATTTCTACTCAAAATCGGGCCGATTAACTTATTGGACCTTTGCACGAAATGCTGAATGGCATTTAGCTCAATTTTAGCAAAGCAACATCAATCTTCTCATACTTCATTTCAATAATTGATCTTGGACTATTGACTTACCTTTCCCCCTTCAAAAGCTATTAACAAGTCATCCGGGTAACACTCCAAAACTCCGAAAGCCTGTAAATTAGAGAGCATAACTTGTACTCCTTTTTGCTTAAAAGTTAAATGGTTTGATGCGAAGATTCGTATACTATAATTAGGTGAAAAAGTACGCTGCTTGCTTATTTTATTAAGATTGTTACCGTTATCAGGACAGCCATGAGATGCGTCGTGATGTCTTCCGATTAAGGAGCATAGAAAGATACTCCCGTAGGAACCACCCCTCAGCCACTTGCCAGAGGCTGTACCGAATTTCAGGCGAGTCAGGAGGCATCTCTTTAACTAACTGACGAGATCCAGGATCGGATCAATGAAATGTGATCAATTAAATGTTAATGGATCCCATCATGCTCTATAGTTTCATTAGCTTGCCTTGTAATATGGAGTAAATTAAAAAAAAAACGTGCACCATAATTTGAGGCTTCTTTCAACTTTTTAGCTATTACTACAGTGGAAGTTTTGGGGTTCTCCTTAATAAAACCAGCAATTTTTCTTTCTGCTTGGGGTATGAACTTTTTTTTTTGGCCTTCCACTATCAACTGGTCTTCCTATTTTGCCGTTTTTCTTGTATTGGGAAAGAAAATACTGCACTGTTGTGTGTGTGGTTTTATCAATTTTGTTAACTTTGCGAGTGCTTTGGTCTTTGCCAATTCTCAATTCTTTCATATCTTTTGAGGTTTATATACTTCCCATTCAGAGATAATACATTTGAAGGGCACAACTCTTTGGCATTTTCACGACAGTCGGTTGTATGTAACCGGCAGAACCCAGATTTATATCCGGCCAAGGACTGTCACTTCCGCATCATTCTCAGTTTATGTATGGAGAATGTTTATGTTGCTAAAAAAACAACAGCAAAACTTTGGTGTACAATTTTCGTTCGGCTCATGAAACGAATATTGGACTTGATCTGTGCTTGCAAGATTGACCCATCGCTCAGTCCTGCCTGGTAATCCACGTGACTTAGATTTAGATTTATTTGAGATTTGCACTGAGATCCACACCTCATGGTACCTCTCATCACAGTACCTCATTCAGACCCACTTCCCTTAGTAAACTTAAGATAGAGCTGGGTTGGACTGAGCGTTTATGCCTTTCTTCTGGTTACAATTGGCCAAGACGTCTCAAACTTCTTCATGCTACGAGTACATTCAAGGAGAAGGTGTGTTGGAGTGTCCTGGGATTGGTCGCAGAAACGATCATATGACTTACAATCATGCGTAGGCTGTAAACTGACTGATTACCACTTTCTTTAATCATTCTGAATTGAATTAAAAAATAAATACGTATTTAAAAATATTATGGAATTTGAATAACATTTAGATCTTACCAGGAAATATTTTCTATGCTCAGGTATTTTTTGAAAGATTCTTCGAAAGCCATTTTATTGTTCGAAAGTTCAAGAGGGGTTACATACCATAAGAGCTGCATAAATAGAAATTAACTAGCATGTACATATAGTTCCTTGTACAGGGTGAGCCAAATAAGACCTACTAATGACTAGCAGTAGGCGCACTTGCTCCATCTTGTTGAAACCACAAATTAGGATACTGCTCCACCATTGGCAGCAAAAAGTTTTCAATCAATGTTCGGTAAGAAGCTCCTGAAATCGATTCCGGCGTTTCATCCTCATTTTGGACCGAGAACTCTAGTGGCCATAACACCGCACCAAACAGTACATATAGATGGGTGCAACTGATGTTCGTGTGTTGTCCTTGGATTTTCAGAGCCCCACAATCTACAGTTTTGTTTGTTGACATAACCATTTAAATGGAAATGCGCTTCATCCGACATCAAAACATTATTTAAAAAATCAAGTTTTGTGGCTATAGAAAAACTCGATAATTTTAACGCGTTGTGTTGTAATGTAGGGTTCCATAATAAATTTCCAACAATTCAATTATAACCGACAAAAAGAGAAAAATAAATATGTCAAAAAATAAAAAAGTTATTTGTGCTTAACATTAGTAGGTCTTATTTGGCCCACCCTGTATATATAGCATGAATTGAATTCAAGCTGGCATAAATCGGTTTAATATTCGGAAAATTTAATTTATTCACATTTTAGGCAGAGTGTTATATTGGCATCACTCGTAGACGTTTTCAGATTAGTGTTGCTACACTTTTTGTTTTATTTATTTTATTTTATTATTTTTAAATTCACCGATTCCTCGTATAACTTCGAAATATCGACAAGTCTGAAAGTCTCTTTGACACTTCAGTGTTTTTTTTCGTCATGTTCGTTTTTATTTTCCAATTGGCGCATTACTTTTAAAAATTCTCAATCGATTTTGAAATCGCTATCCAAAAATAATCTCATAAGCATACTTGCTATTTATGTATGTATGTAAGTATGTAGTACATATGTACATTCATGTATGTGTCAGTTATTTCTATGTGAATTTTCTTCATGGAAAAAAAGCAAGAAACATTAACATTTTCTACTTTTATTAGGTGGGTGTGCTGCCATACATATTCTCGCTTCCGTCTATATTTCCCAATTCTCCCAACTTTTTTCATTTTTCGTATTACAGCATTAGAACTCTGTCTCTAACGTTTTTCGCCAACGCCATGTGGCCGCCCAATGTATTCCGATAACTGAACGCCAATGCGTATACTTCGATTGTAAATCAGCCGGTTAGACGGCCTCTATATTCTAGGCCATTTGATTTTTTTTCGAACTGCCACTCATGCCTAGACAGGTGTTTCGACTTTTGTTTTGTTTTTGCTATGTTTCTATATTTCATATACATAGAAATGTTTTTATTTAGGTTTGCGAATAGGCGAATAGTGCAGCGTATGCCCGTATGTATGCGTGTATGTATGTGGCTCCCACTACCTGAAAATACCATCATAGTTTTGTTATTATTTTTATGATATTTGCTTAGTGTGTTGTTGTGGTTGCGGCTAATCTTCCATCTATTGTTTATGTTATTCTAATTGTTGTGATTGGTGTGGTTACAGATTAATGTTTCTATTTTTTGTTGTGATTGCGTGATAATTGATCGTCAATATTTGAAACCTTTTAGCTTAATTGAATAGGTCCTCACTAGAGCGGCATTAAATTGAAAATAGGTAAGGACGTTGCAGTCTTAGGGTATGACGTAAGGTGTTCATATTTGAAATTTATGTCAGATTTCGCAAAATTATTAAACTACGGCGTGAATCAATGGCAACACTCCTATCTATCGGCTTGAGTAGGAATACATTTTTCTGTGTATTGTGACTTTATTAGAAAGAGAAAATATTCCTATTATTGTAAGAAACAACACAACTATATCGGCTTCTCAATAGCACATCTTGGCAATCCTAGTTTTGAAAATCTTTTTGACAGTTTCACCTTAAAGAAACGAAATGTTATTGGGTTATCCGCTTAACGTTCAATTTTTTCAGGTCATCCAACAAGAAAGTCAAACGCACACAAATCATAACACCAATGCGGCCAATTATTATCGCTAAGGCATACAAAATGATGGCTATTGTTGTTGTAGTAGCTTAAAAATTATCTATACATGTATGGGAATAGAATAGACATGACAGCCATTGGACCTCTTACTGACAGGCAATTAACGACATTCATCAGAAGTCCCTTGTCACCTTAATCCAGAATCGACTCAGACATGCTCAACATATGTCCGACATGTGAAGATCCCCGTATGGCACTAACCTCTTATTGTAACAGTTCATCAAGCCCTGTCAGTAAGGGTTGGGCTCAAAAAGAGAGGAGTGCTCTCTTCGTCTGCGATGGGTTGTGATTGGACTCCTATGACGGCATTCGGCGGTGGGGAGTTTAATAAGTTGGTAAGAGACTCCCGATGAATATCGTTTAATGCCTATCTGTAAACTGTCTGATGCAGTAGCAGCAATTGTGTTCGATCCTGAGTCCCGCCAGTATAGTCGAAGATATGTTTCCTTACTCGCCAGCGTGGCGGATCAGCCTCAGCAAATCGCACCCTAAATACAAAAGGGTCACAACTCAAAATGTACCTTTTGCTCAAATATGAACGAGACGTTATCAATAAAACGGTCCGCGGATGACATATGGCAAAAATAATTTTTTTTGTTTTTTGGTAGGACTGTTATAAGTTTACATGGCAAATTTCAGCGTGATATGTCACATAGTTTGTTTTCTGTGCTACTGTAAACAAGTCAAGCTCGAGTGTGGAAAATTTTGAGTTGTGACCCTTTTGTATTTAGGGTGCGAAATGTCTAGGTGATTCCTGCGGTAGCAATCTAGCTGGAACTGTTTGCTGAGCATTTTACGTTGCTCCTCAATCTGCCAGATAATCGCTCACTTTCAAACACAAGACATAAATGTATGTCATTGTCTGGATGCCATTGTCGAGCAATCGACAGCAGAAGAGACAAGTGAAACTCCCTCTCGTCTTTGCGGAAGCTTCGAAATATAGAAGTTGAAAAGCAAGGTTAAAGGACACCACTCTGCTGCACTTCTCTGTTTTGAGCTTTGGTCGTCTTCGTCAGGCTCATCTAAAGGTAGGCCCAGGAGGCATGCTGTTTCGACAGGTTGGGTCCAGAGGGAGAGGGGTGTTAGATGAGTAGCTTTTAAAGAGCATGTGAAAAGGTAGTTAGTGTCGTGCGGGATGGCTTTACATGCCGGACATATGCTTAGTATGTCGGGGTCAATTCTGGAAAAGTAGGAGTTTAACCTGCTATAGTATCCAGAACGTAATTGTGCCAGTGTTACGCGTGTCTCACGGGGAAGCTGGAGCTCTTCATCTGCAATAGGTGGTAGTTGGTCTCCGATTACGGCATTCACAGGGCGGGAGCTTAAGAAGGTGGTGACGGTCTCCCGGTGAATGTCGTTTATTGACTATCTAAATACTGTCTGGTCCAGTAGATTTCTCTCAGTTTTGTCTTTTAGAATAGGCTAGTTTACTGGGGCGGCAGCCCTTGGTCGGGAAAAGCCCGAGTCATTCCGGTAACGTAGAACCGGCTCCCATGGGAATGGAATAGCATCTAGTGGTGTGTTATGGCTGACTTTATCCAAAGCATTGGGTATGTCCAGCACTACTAGGGCAATCCTTTTTCTCTCTGAGGCGGTTTTAGTTAATCCTACGATTACCTTGTGTGTTTGTGGTGGTGAGTGCTGTGGTGTTACTGTGCACTCTGCAGGAGCCATGCTAATGTGTAGATGGGGTCACATGCTTTCTGAAGAGTGGTAGTAGACTGGCCTCAAGTGTCTTCACTATTAGGGAAAGGTGAGTTTCCCAGGTTTCGATAGAGGGACCTCTCACTCTCTCTTTTTTCCACTTGTCAGGAATTATAGGAGCGGCCAAGGACTGATTGAAGACCCTTATGAGGTATTCTAATACCGGCGGCCTCAATTGAGGGAACCCACCCTGTGGAAACACACTGTTTCCTGGGCCTACCGTTTAAATGAGATAGACGACGACAACCGATGACTTCACTGCGCTTGACAGGGCTTTGTGAACTTTTACAATAACAACGGTGACCATGGCTCTGCACTTAAAATCAGGATTTAAAAAAGATGCCTTAAAAATCTTACTAAATGGTTGAACATCTTCTGGATACATTGGCTTCTTTCCTCTTGCGTCATTGTTTCTTAGCATAGCTTCTAAAGTACAGAAGCCCTCCATAAACACCAAACTACTACGATTTTCACCACTTCCTTACTTTCAGAAAAGTTAAAATATTAGGCTGGAAAGAACTGGTAGTATTCAAATAACCTATAAACTACGTTTCGGTTATGTTCAAACTTAAATATTTACATTTTTTTTAAATATATAATATAAATGTTTGTAGACATTTTGCCTTTGGCAGTTTTTTATGTGGTAAAAGTAGTTAAACAGCAATACTAAAATTATGTTCGCCCGTCATACTCCACTCCACTATTGGCTCTTGGCATTCTGACTCTCCATGCACCTGTTTATGTGGGAGTTGTAATATGCAGGGTACGAGCACAAACTAGATTTGTTGAAATCAAACGCAGAATATTTATGTATTTCGCTTTAGTTTCCTTTTGTGCTGATGGTAATAATCACTTAATTTGGTTGATTTTACGATATTTGTTCTGCGTAATTTCTTGATTTTTAAGTTTTTTTTTTAATCCAGAATTTTTCGTTGCTGGCCATTTGAGGAAATTGTTTCAAGTCAAAAACATTGAGACCTTATTTGGTTCGCGTCGAGACATATTCTGACCAACATTGCTTGCCTTTTAAATTCGCATAATTTTCATTTACATTCGTATGTATGTATGCACATACTCGTAATTTCTGTTTATTATGCTATCGGTTGCTAAATCGGCACATAACCGTTAATACGTAGTGATGTTCGCCAACGCGTGAATATTTTTACAGTGGCTTCCTTTTTTAAAAATGTCTTCTAAGCTGTTTTCATCATCAATTCTAAGCCCGCCAAATGATGCTTTTAAAGTAGGCGAATTTGAAAGGCGTCTAGGTAAGTTCGCTTGATTAAGCAGGCAATTTAATAAACAAGTGAGTATTTCAAATATGACGTAATAAATAAATATAACGAATTCCAAAACTATCGTTCGGAATATAATTCAATACAGCTGTAAATAAAAGGCGGATTAATACTTTTCAGTGATTTTTTATTACTGGAAAGCGTGAAACTTGCCATTCAGCAAGAAATTCTATTTCATTCAAATGACTTCCGTGCCGTATTGGAAGCATTGATTTCATGTAAAATTTGTCTCTAACGGCCGCCAATCGACATCAACGTTTCGTTTGATTACACAGGTTTTTTGTTTATATGAGATTGGATTCCGATGTACGAGGGTCGTTTGAAAAGTCCGTACAAAAAATAAAACTACTTAATTGTTTTGTGTAAACCTTTTTTATTTTTCGACATAGTCTCCTTTTAGGCCAACACTGTTCTAGTTTGTTGATCCATTTCGAATAATAGGATTTGCCCAAGTTTGAAAAATAGTCATTCGTTTTTGGAATCATCACCATCATAAAATCTTTTTCCGGCAAAATCTGGAGAATGGGGGGAAATGACTAGACAAGCTGACCCTATTTTTATTAATTTTGTAACCACAACAGCTGTGCCGTGAGCTGGTGCGTTGTCGTGATGGAAAAAGAAAATCAATCGACTTTCTCGATTCAAAAGAATGCCAAACACAAAGAAATACAGGGATTTGGCTGAAACTTGGTGTGTGTTCTTCCAAGAGATGCTACTAACTAAAATTCGATACCCGCCAGTAGTGCTTATAATCAAAATTTTTTTTTTGTTCAAATCTCCAGTGCATCAGTTTTTTTGAGAAAAGTAGGTTAAACACAACAGACCGGTTTTTATAAGTCTTACTCCCAGTTTTCTCAAAACTCTGACATGCACTGTTGGACCCATTGAAACATGTTCAGCGCACCAAAATACAATGAAAAATTAGAAAAAACACAACCCATATAAAAAAACCAATTTAAGTTTTGTTTTTAATATTTCATAATTTTGTCCAAGCGACGCTATTTCGGCTGTCGAAAGTCATAAACATCGATACTTTAGAGCTAACAGCTCTTGGGTTTCTTTGCATCTAACCCGTCGAAAAAGCACGTTTCCTGAAGTAATTTGCCGAAGTCAGTTTAGACCGGTCGGCTTTTTTCACGGATTTTTTTTTTTTTAATTTTAGCATTCAGGTTGAAAGTGTATTTTATTTATCGAAAATATCATGCACAAAACGATTTCAATAAATTTGTGTCTTTAATCTTCTAAAGATACAATCAGATAGGTGTATCCTAAATTTAGTGCACTCAGCTCACAAATTCGATTTGCCTTAGCAACTGGGTTCCCTATAGTTATTGATCCCACTACTGAATCATCATTCAAAAACTGAGCAAATGGCTTTTTTATATGGAAAAAAATTAACATTCATTCATTCTAAAAATATGCCACAATAAAGATAATTTTGGATGGCAGATTGTATCTCTGAGAAGTGTTTCGCGTAGTAACGTAGAGTATACTTGGAGGGCAATCACTGCTTGCTAATGAGCAAAATACTTATTTTGCATTATTTAAGTAGCAGTAGCAACTTGCGACCTACTGTCTGTCTGACAAAAGCACAGAAGCTATGGCGTGGACTAAAATTTCTATTTTGAAGGCAAATATTTCAGGTGTTTATTTTTTTAATATGTTATCTTATCCTATATATAAATGTGATTTGTTTATGTGTTTGTAGCGTATAGGCTCCTACAGCATTCATTGATCGCAATTCAATTTTGGCAAGTTTTTGTGGGCATGACTGGGAAGGCTTATGAGTTTGTTGGTATTCACGCACCAACCCATTCGGCTACAGCGGCGTTGGAGTTGTATATGTCGAAAATTCATGCTTAGGGTCTTATTTGGTACTACAAAAATTTTGCACAATATAGAATGGCTTTATGGTAGAGATATCACGAAACAGCTTATTAATGATCTGACTTGGTTCATCCCCCGGATTTTAACCAACTACTTAAAAAGAAATATATCTGTACATTGGGTACCCTAATTAAATTTGCTCTCTCATTCGTAATTCACTTTCCAATTATAAGGGTTTTCCAATAACAGGTGTTATTTTGAATAGCCCGCTATTTCAGTAGATGCCACTTTTAAAGCTGCCATTTTTTGATATTTGACAAGTAATGGTGAAAATATGGCAGAGACGGTTCGTAAAACTCGAACATTTTTGGGTCATCGTGAAGCACCTTGTCGGACCGCAATACAGAAATTGGAGAAAAACTCGAGCTATTGGGACGAGTTAGTGATGTGAAGAATAAAACCCGTGCATGACGCTCAAGAACAGCCGAAAATATTCCTGTTGTAGCCGAAACTGTTGAAGAAAACCCAGCTTTTTCCATTCCTCGTCGTTCTTTGGAGTTATGTATTCCACAAACGTCATTACACCGTATTTTGCATAAAGATTTGGGGCTTTGGCTTATAAAGTCCAGTTAACAAAAGAACTCAAGCCGGCCGATCATCAACAACGTCGTGTCTTTGCTGATTGGGTCGTTGAAATGCACGGTAATGATCCGGAATTCCATCGAAAAATCATCTTGAGTGATTTCACCTCGGTGGCTTTGGCAACAAGCAAGATTGTGGGATCTGGAGCTCAAAAAATCCAAGAGTTATTGTTGGAAAGCCTCTCTATCACGGAGTCATTCGACCTTACTTTTTCGAAAATGAAGTTGGAGCAACAGTTATGGTGAATGGGGTGCGCTGTTGAGAGGTAATCAACGATTTTTTATGCCCGGAATTGGATGGTATTGATCTGAACAACGTTTATTTTCAACAAGACGACGCTATGTGCCACACAAGTAACGAAACCATTTATATTTTACGGGAATAACACCTCTTATTGGAAACCCTTTACTTTGAAATACGCAGTTCGACATACAAATTGGCCAAATCCGAACGATATAGTAAACCAAAACAAAGAAAAAAACATCGAATAATATCAAGAAAAAATTTAATTTCAATAATGAAAGCAAAAAAATAAATAATTTAATAAATTATGTCGATGAAGTTGCTGAACACCATTGAGGAGACGTAATTGCCCGTTCTACGTTACCGGAACGACCCGGATTTACTATATATTCGGCCAAGGACTGTCACTCCAGCAGCACTCCTCGTACATAAATGGGGACTGTTTTTGCTGATACAACAACAACAGCAAATTGCCTTCTGAGGCATCTTCTGCATCATTTCTAATGGTATATAACTGTTTTTAGGTTTGTTTTTACCTTAACTCATTCTTATTACTAGAAATTGGAAATAATAAATTAATGCAATATTCGCTATAGAATAATGTAAAAAAAAGGATTTTAACGCTCACAGCAAATAATAATACCAATAAGTAAAGAACAAGAACGAGAATTAAGCGGCCAGAAGTTTTTTACGAATGCGCCGAGGAAATAGGGTAATTGGCGAATTGAGTCATATTAGAAATATATACGAGCCCCTAGAAATTAGCTAAATAGAAATGCGTCTGAAAAGAATTTATGCGAGTTTTTTTGGACCCATTAGATCTCGCTTGAGTGGAGAAATTTATAGAAATTATAATATATTTACAGTCCAATATATCGAAGTTGAGGGTTTTCGTTTTGTATATTACTGATAAACTTTCAGAAAATTGTAGCACTTTGCCGATTACGTTCACACTCGGAGGCGATACGTCATATGAGAAGAGCAGGGTTAGGGATGTATAATAGGTTGGCTGCATTGGAGGCTCTATGCCCTTTATGCTTGTAACGCCCAAAAGTACAAAGTTACGAATACCATTTCGATGTTATTGGAAGTGCCCGGTTGATCTCAAGTGTAATTAATTACAAGGACGTATAAAAAGGAGTGGGGGCTTTGTAATTATAAATTTGAAAATTTTGGTTCAAAGTAAAGGTACTTCAGTCTTTGCGGTTGTAGCATAAAAATTTGATTTGCGGGTGTAGCCGCAGTTAATATGTAGTAGATACTATATTAAATAGCTTTTATAAGGAAACATTTCGAACTGATTTTTAAATAAATTGGACAA
>JAYXIM010032308.1:0-30402 GCA_037575425.1 Anastrepha fraterculus
CGAAGAATGTTTTTGAAAAATATAAAACCGTTTTCAAACACCGGTGTTCCTTTTTCCATTGTTAGGCTAGAAATATAAATAGCAACATTCGCGAATTTTTATTTAGCATTGGCTGTCTCTAAGCGATGGGTGTACCTATTTTATTTTTATTTTTATTTTTATTTCTATACCAAATAAATAAAAAAATATTAACAACTGCATACGATTTAAGACATTCAAATGTTATATTTAGCTGTTGTTAAGCATAAGCTGCAGCCGAAACTAGTTAAAAATATATTTGTTTTCTTTCCTTGTTCACTACTCGGGAGCATAGGGCCCCGACAAGACTCTTCTATCGTAAAGTTAAAAATACAATTCAAGACAATCCCGCGTATTTTTGCATCGTATAACGGAATGCGTCCTTAATATTTTTTCTCTGCCAAATTGATAATTGTTGCTGGCTAGAATTATTCTCCGTTGTATGAATAGCCTGGCACTATATTCGCTGCTAAAACTGGCTGCCAAATAAACAAAGTTCTCCAATGGATCCGCCACTTGAATTTTTTTTGTCTAGTTATGGCTGTGTTATAATAATTTCTCAGAAAATTTGGTAGTTCCTGCAATTATTCCGTCGCCAAAAACTGTAAATATTCTTTTCAATAAATAGAAAATAAATTTAAAAATTGAAAACACGAAACTCGCATACTCTACTGGGTAAGTGACAGGCTGGTGCTCCATGAAACATATCTACGCCTTATCAGCGATTACGATTTACATAAAGAGCGACCGTCCGGTCTAGAACGCTGCAGAAATGCATGGTGTTTTGTGAGAAGTCTGAACAGAAAACTGTCAAACTTTTTAATAAAACTTGGTTGAAAAGGCATTCGGTTGATTCTCGGTATTATTACAGAACACAACTTATGGGGTCAGCATATGACCATCATTGGAATCATTGAGGACCCGATTTGCCTGTGTTGCTTCACGCTAACGGATAGCACGGAGTATTTTCTATGCGAGCATTTTCTCTTTGCTAGAGCAAGGCTACAAATTTGGGTTCCGTGGTAATAAGAATGAATAAAATTAGTTTTTTCAGATTTTGTAAAGAATCTCTAAACTTCTTACAGGACTAGCTATCTCTGTCTCTGTCTCTATTCTATCCTATCAATTTCTCTCTGTCTCTTTTCCTCCTTGACTATCTACCCTTTTCCATTCCAGAGCTTTGAATACAATGGGCTTTTTAGCCTGATTGTTTTAAGAGTTACCATTCTCTCGGTGCTTCTTGGAAAACCCGCGCCTTTATCCGTCCACGTTTTTCTAAAAATTGACATACAGCTTGACTTCAGTATTTTTAACTCCCAGTAAATAATATTTCACATAATGGTAAATATAAGGCAGCCGAATGTTAGAAAAAGAACAGAGAAAGCAGCCTCATTACGATAGTTGCCTTTTATATTTCATGCCCTATAACGAAAACATAGTAAAATCATGCATATGACTTTATTGTTCTTCAAGATGTTCTCCTTGGAAATCAGTACACTTCTGCATTCGCTTGAACTTATTTTCAAACCACTTTTGCCACTCAGAAGTGGATAGCTCCAAAACGAGCTGCTTAAAGCTGCATCAACAGCGTCTTCAGGCGTTGGAAAACGTTGACCTCGCATTTTGTTTTTGATGTTTGGTAACAAAAACAAATCATTCAGTGCTAAATCAGAACTATAAGGCGGGTGACCTATTAATTTGATCTTTTAGGTGTTTGAAAGTTCGTTTGCGTGAGCCGAAACATGAGAGCTTGCATTGTGTTCACATAGATGATCCGTTTTTGTTGGTTGATTTTCCTTAATTCTTCGCAAACTTCTGGGAAAGAAATGGGTGTTTAACACTCAGAATTGACTGTTCTAAGTTCCTCTAGTAGTACAGTTGCAATATGACCAGATTTTCCGAAAAAACCGGTGACCATTTACTTTGAGGTGCATCTTCTAACTTTTATTGGATTTGTCTCGTCTTGGAACTCCCATACTGTCGATTGATGTTTTGTTTGCTGCTCATATGCATAGATAAAAAAATTGTCACCTTTTCCAATTTCATAGACGCGCTTTGAAGTACCGCGGCTGAATTTCTTCGTAATTTATTTACACCAATTGACATGAATGGGCTCGTTGTTTGTGCGTTCGAAATTAAACGGGGAATACTTGACTTCTTTCTCGATTGCATCCGAATACTTCGATCTCAGTTTCATTTGGGTTCCCAGTCACAGTGGTATAGAGGGAAACTGCTAGGCTGATGAGCTGGCTAAACAGGGGACTCTGGAGACGATTTCATCGCAAGACAAGAGCATTCGGGTTCCCTTGAGAACTTGTGGCTTACTCTTGGAAATATGGGGTGCGCGCCTCCTCAGCGAGCACTGGGCTAATAAGGAAACGTGCAAAGTCACGAAATTGTCCTGGCGATGGGTAGATTCGGGGCGATCGAGGGAACTTTTAAGGCTAACAAAGCCGCAGCTCTCATGTTTGGTACGTATCTTTGTCGGACATTGTCCGTTAGGTAGCCTTGCAGTGAGATTTGGATTTGTTTCAAGTCCTTTCTTCAGAAGCTGTCTGGTGGATAAGGGTGGAAAAAAGAATTATCACAGCCAGGCAAAGATTAAGACATCTGTGCTCTCACTTTTTTACTACACCTGCAGATATTGTAGGAATAAATGTTATGTACTTGGCGAAATTCATCAGTAGCTTGAGGCGATTAATGCGAAGGTAATTAGACACTGTTCGTTGTGAACTTCTAATCCACTGTTTTGAAGAAAGTTGATCTCTTGTCCCGTCCAACATTGTGATAAATCATCGCATGAATATTTTCACAAGCTAATTCCATCTTTTGAACCACCGAAAAAAGAACAAATAAAGTTAGTAAGTAAAAATGTTTCATGCAAGTTTATACTTAAAATACCAAAATTTTTGAGAAAATATCCAATTGCAGTTCATCACACGTAGTCTTGCAAGTATGCAAAATTAAAAAGGTAACTGTCGTGTTTCATCCTTATTAGTAACAGGGTAACATTTTTTTGAGCGAAGCAAAATAATTGAGTTGATTTGTTTCCAAATAGGGAGTTCTACTATCAAAGATCGGGTATCAAATGAGCAGATATCATCTAAACAGCTGCAGATTTCACTTCTTCTAGAGCAGAGTCAGTTTCGTTGCTTAGCAGTCGCACCGTACATATTGAAATAGGGAGAATATCAAGCGCACTGGCTTAATTACTGAGAGCTACTGTGACTAGGAATTCGGAATTCGAGTGCCGTCATACTCGGATATACAAACTAAAACCAAGCAAAGCCAAAAAAAAAAAGACAATAAAAAATGTATCTTTGTTACTTCGGCAAACTCAATTTCCATAACAAAAATAAACTCCAACGCATGGCGTCAAGTTTCAGCAGAAATTCTAAACAATATACCCAAAATTGAACAAACAGCTCAACCTATTACCACCTGAATTTAGATAAAAGTTAAAAAACCATAACATTTTTAAATTGATATTGATTAAAACTATTTAAACTTGCTTCGTATAGATACAGTCAACGTCAAAACAAAGTGTGCACTATATATTGACATTTTTTGACTATTTCATTATCTTTTAATTTTAATTATTTTTTATAAAAATATTGCTCATACTACAACAAAGGCATTATAAAGCAAAGTTTCGAGCTTTGTGTAAAATTCGTAAAAATTCGGCTAATTTTCATCCAACTTTCAATCTTTTTACTTAGAATTTTTAAAAAATTGCGTGTACGCAGTTTTATAGATCATTGAATTTTGGTTTAGTAATCAAACTGATTTTTGAGATTTTTTTTTGGTCGCGGTTTTGTGTATTTTCTCAATTTTTTTATGTGGAGAGAAACACCCACAACCGTCCACAGAAAAAATTGTCAAAAATCAACGTAATTTTTGAAGCACTTGAAACTTGCACTTTATTATAGTAAAATTTAATGATCTGTAGAGCTGCATAACCGAAATTTTTCTAAAAATTCTGCGTAAAAATTGTGATCAAAACTTGTTGAGTTCTTAGGAATTTTATGCAAAGTTCGAAACTTTGCTTTATAATGCCTTTGTTGTAGTATAAACTGTATTTGTATTAAAAAAATTATTGAAATTACAAAATAAGTAAATAAATAGTCACAACTTATCAATAAGTGGTGTACACTTTCTTTTGACGCTCACAGTATGTATGTGTGTGTGCACAGATACATATGGATTAGGCCGGGTCGATTTGTGGGGCAAAAAAATCGCCCATTGCTCAGTGAAAATCATATTCTAGGGATCAAAATAAGAAACTTTGCCGAAGGAACCATACCTCTAAAACGAATTCTGATGTCCCTCAATTTGGGTCGAACTATTAGTGTCTTTTGTGGGGAGGCAAAAAAATCGCCCATTGCCCTATGAAAATCAAATTCTAGGGATCAAAATAAGAAAACTTGCCGAAGGAACCATACCTCTAAAACGAATTCTGATGTCCCTCAATTTGGGTCGAACTTTTTAGTTTCTTTTCTCATGTAAAGGCCAAAAATGGTGATATTTTGAAATGATTGTATGGGAAACCCCCTAGGGGAGTTCCAGAGGGTGTGCCACTGGCATGGGTGGATCGGCCGTCCAAAGTTAATGGGGGTCGGTCATACATTTGGACTCGATTAGAGCACTCTAAATGGGTCAAAGTGGGATTTTTCGTTCGACCCAAATTGGGGGACATCAGAATTCGTTTTAGATTTATGGTTCCTTCAACAAAGTTTCTTATTTTGATCCCTAGAATACGATTTTCACAGAGCAATGAGCGATTTTTAAATCGACCCGCCCTAATATGGATATTTATATTGTATCGATAAAACTTGAATTGAGTTTCAAATTTATAGCTAAAAACTTTTCTATGTACTCCTATTTAAAAGGCATTAAATATATTCCATTATATTGTAGCGCCAAAAACAAAACACTAAGCAAACTACACACAGACACACATGCAATAGAGTGCACGCGTGTAGTTCATTGTTCATTGCTGATTGTGAAATATTTGCCGCCAACCACAGTCGTAGGCATTTTATTTTATTTATTTTTTATTATTTGTCATTTTCTCTAAAATATTTAGTGCCTACCGAACTCATTCACAAGTTTTTATTGTACTGTACAATTTTTAGAGTCATCGTGACTTGGGAAATTCCATTTGCTTTGTGCTTTTTTCCGCCTCCTCTAAAAAAAAATAAAATATTAACCCAATGTACGCCATGATGTGCGTTCGTATAAGAATGTAGATTGAAAAATTTGCAAAAAAGAGTAAAAACGTACAATAACCGAAATTGTTTGATTATAAATACAATGCATAAAATGTCTATATAAATATTTCTAGTATGTGGGAAAACATGGCAGCTGGATTAAAGGAGTCGAGAGCGTAGATAGAAGCTTAGGGAATCAGTATCTGTTGTTGGCAGCACCGCCATACAACACAACTGACTCTATCAATCTGAGTTTTGTATGTATTTATTTTGCTCTTGTTTGTTGCATGCAGCAGCCAACTGCCGGTGGCTGCCGTCGCTTTATTTTAAACAAATTTCCAAAATCAATATTTGAAGAATGTGTTCTGAATGGGAAATGTGATTGGGTTTGTATGCCACAACAGAGCGTTAAGCACAACAGCGAATCCGAGCCGCATGACAGACAGTTTTGTAACGCCGCATCACAAATACGCCGGAAAAATAGTAGTAAAAAAAGGAAGGCTTGTGCATGACTGTTGCCACAAATTGTTGAATTGTTGGAAGCCGTGGACTTAAAATCACAATATGTGGAATGGAATTGCGGAACTGCAAATGCATGTACAGGGTGCTCCATTGAGTAGTGCTTGCTTTTTTTTTTGCTTAATCATAAATTCCCATGCTTCTTCGCATAAGTAACACGCGTCGTTCTGGACCAATTCCATTTTAGCTGCTTGATATGGAGTGAGACAATGCCCCGTCCGTACTACAAGCAATATTTTACATTCCTTTCTTCGGAGTGATAGAATAAAGTTGGTTGTTCTCGTATTGCAAGTTCGTAGCGTTATTTTGGTAATTCTGTGCGAGGTCAAGGCTTCCCTCATAGACGATGCTTCCAGATTTTTTTTTTGTTTGCAAGTACGGCACTCAGACAACATTAAATCTATTGTACTGCACTCGGGTTGCCATTTCATTTTCTTTAAATCTACTCGACCTCCGAAGAAATCTGAGTAGATCTTGTGGCACCAAGGAGCCAAGGTAGTCGCTTTTTAACATATCAATGTCAAATGCCCGAGTCCTGATCCGAACGAAAGTTGGACAGACGTACAGAAAGTGGACCACCGTCTCATCCTCCTCTCTACAAGGTAGGCATCTCACCTCTTTCATGTGCTTCGCCCTTCCAGAGTTAGTTCCTCGTCTCGAGTGAGGGATATATGTATGTTCGACGTACTCACCCTAGTCAAGCTCATCAACTCTCTCAATTCCCTCCATTCCCTTGTACCCTGATACCCAATAAGTATTGACATATGTATTCTCGCAGAGCTCGTCCATTTTGAGTCTAGAGTGTTGCATGCACTCCGAGCTAGTTGCTTTGGTTACAGTATACTATAGATCTCAGCTTGAAATATGCTACAGTGATTAGAAAGCCTGAAAGACTTTTGCAGATCGAACTACGGGCAGTAGACAGCCGCTTCTACTCCTTCCGTCCTCTTGGATCCATCGGTAAAAAAATTGTATGGGTGGCGATCAGATTCTTTTTCCCACTTTAAATCCAACACCGAATTTTCGCTCCTTTACATGTCAGCTGTAGTAGACGTCGCAAGGTGCAATGCTCATCGTGCCTTCATCTCTTGAATGGCAGTGATGTCAGCCTTGGCCTTTGCTCTCACGATGACATCAACCAGCCGGGCAGAAGCACCTTCCTCATTAACGGGCCAGATATTCCAGCTGCATGCACTCAAATTATAGCCCTTAGTTCGTTTGCAGGTGCCGTAATCAGACTAAGCAGTTTTCATCTGAGGCTTTATTGTCATTTTCATTGGGGAAGGATTTTTAAGTGGCGGTTTCAAAACCCAGCGCACAATCAAATATTCTGGGTTTATTCGACTTCGTTCTCATACGAATGCTCGGAAGCTATCCAGAAGATACTTAGGCGAAACCGGGAAGTTGTGAACTTCTTGTACCATTTGTAGAAGAATCGTCCGCGCCACTACCAAGTGAATGGCAATCAGGTGCTTTCCACACTTGCGTGGACTTCTACACACGCAACCATCCTCCAACTGCTCTATTACTAGCAGCAAATTGCGCTATTGCTTTTTTTTGGCTTTTCTTCATACCGTTAATAATAGTTAATGAAACCAAAACCACTAAAATATTCCACCAAACGAATTTCTATGAAGAAAAACCTTTCAAAACAGTCTTGACAGCTGATTGTCAACTCGGCAGCTAATGTGTCATATGTGTGCAGGTAGATTAATTTGCCTGGATTTGTTGCTAATCACTGCATATGTGAACGTACTTTAAAATTGTCACCACAAAACGGAACAAATTTTCATTAGTTTTGGCAAGTGTTAGAAACAGAAGACGGGATTGTCTGTATAAAAGTAATGCGAGTGGTTGCGAAATTGGATAGAAGTATGCAAGTATGTGCGTATGAGCGTGTGGAAGGCAGCACCGATCAATTTTTTTGCCACAAAACTAAACTTTTTTAAATATCACACGCACTTTTATACCGCCCCAATTTACATATGTATACACATGATTTTTTGCAAGTATTTATCTGTGAGTGTACAGCCAGTCGGTTGGAGAGCGATTGCTGGTGCAAATTTGAAAACCCCACCAAGCGGGTAAACATAGTTGTGCAGGTCCTTTGAGGCGCATAAATAAAACTTTTTCTAACAGAGTGACGCATAATATTTGTATGTACATATGTATGGAAATGTGTATGTTTGTATGCGTGAGTGGGTGTGTTCTTCCAGCAACAGCAAGAGTTATTTACAATTGTTGTTGTTTATTGTTTGTAGTAAAGTTTTGTTTAGAAAATGTTTGCTTTATTTCGGGTTGGCTACGCATATCCTCAAATATAGCAACGCTGAAGCGCGTGGGAGCGTGGAAGCTTTTGCTGCTGTTGCTGTTGTTGCTAAATAAATGGTAACCATAATGGGCGTGGGAGCAAAGCGCGCTTGAGTAGGCGTGATGCTTATGGGACATGTGTGCGTGCGAAATGACGAACTTATGCATCAACATACATACATACATACATGCATAAGTAATATAGATGCGAATGCAAGCGCGGTCTAATGCCTGACCTTAGCGACGTTCAATGGAAGCACACAAATGTTTAATGTTTAAACCCACTTATATGTATGGCTGTTTTTCTGTACCTATGTATGTGTTTGCGTTAACCTATAAAAGGGGCTTTACTGATGCCGGAAAACCCAAAATACAGCACGTGGCTCACCCTCCAGCTATTTCTATGTATCTCGTTTGTATGTGAAAATCCTTTCATAGTTATTGCGAATGAACGGATAAATAAATAAATACCAGTAATACTTACATATGGGCTGGAAAATATGTCTTCGAGTTCGGGCTGAGAAATTAAAGTTTCACCAGGCCAACATCCGGTCGCTGTAGTACGCGAACTGCTCTTAAGCGTTTTGGGCGGTACGAGATGCGAAGTATTTTTACATATAAAAATGTTTGATACTTCCGCTAAAATCGTAAAGAAAAAAGTAAGTACTCAACTTATAAGTTAAGCAATATTGGGCAATAAAGGAAAACAAAACTAACAAATGAGGCTCTCATCGACAAATAGCAAATAAGGACGTTAATGACTTCGCCTATGACCGAGACTAAATAGAGTGGGTGGAATATACTAATTAAGTTCTAGGGGTGTAAAACTCTGCTTACTGTTTGCCTAAAGTAGGCATTAACGCAAGATGAACTAATTTTGATAACTTCGGAGCATAGCTCGCTCTTTAGCCAATACTTTTTTTTAATGAAAGTACGTCTCCTAGGCCTTGAGTTTCTCATAGCGATTTCTTTATTACTGCACTGTACTTCCAGAGATGTACTTTGTACTTTGGAGGCACCACCTCCTCAAGAACTTGATTGCTTAAGCATAACCTCTGTGACTAATTAGTTTCGCTAAAATCCCAGGAAGCTTAAAGGTTATTTAGTGATGGGTCAGGGGAGTTCTTATTTTTCCTCGACATCTTAGCTACGGAGTGCACTTAAAAAGGGTGCTGAGTGACCTGGACTCCCTGCCGAGTCTATTCAATTACCTTATTCTTCGACTATTGTAACTTTTTGGATAGCTAGAAAAACATTATAGTTTTAAAAAAAATTTAAAATAGTTTCCATACAATTTTCATTTAATGTTGTGAGCAAGAAAATACTTAGTGAAAAATCGAAAAAAACCAAAACTCTATGAAGCAACCATTTTTATCTGTTAAAACTTTTTCACATTTTTTCATGTTTTGTTTTAATTAACATAAAAAAAACATATAAAAAAATTGGACCCCTCAAATAACACTAAAAAGTGGACGCACAAGAAAAAAAATATTTTTTCCTTTTTTATTAAAAGCGAACATCTCGAAAATGATTAAGTTTTGGATGTACTAAACATTAAAACAAATTAATTGGAAATGCATCATCAGTGTTAGCGTGACCGTCCAAGTTGAAATTTGGCCTCCCTCCATAATTTGACTAAGAATCTCGATCATTTGCAGACATATTCCACTTTTTCAGTCGAAAGATCTTGGCGTCGGCATTAACTGTATCAATCCAAGTTTTCCTTGCGCGACCTCTTTATAAGGCACACACTGCCGTCTATTGTAATTCTTTTTTGCCATTTCATTTGAGTCAATCCTCAGAAAATCTCCAGCGCACTTAATACGTTGAAGGTTAATTGCTGTGATCTACCGGTCCAAGAATTCGGAGTAGAAATTTTCGTTCATATATTACTCTGACTAAATAATAATATGTTTAAATATCCTGCACTACTTTTCCGGTAACCTCTTTATAAGCAAATTTTTAGTCTCTTTATTTGCCTCTCAAACCGAGACATCTAGTACACCTTTCCTATTCCATTTCGTGTAAACAGCTCGTTTCATACGCCCCTACCGTCGGCCAACGACGGTGGCAACTAATAAGTTAATCAATTTTACAATGCATTATTTGGAATACTGCTACAACAATAATAACCTTAAGTGGTAAACTCCTAAGAGCGCAATGACCCGAACTTCGTACGCGATAAGGGCTGGCCCACCAACAGTACCATCTGAGCTGTTGATAGGATGGAGAAAATTAAAGACATTTAAGTTGGCGCACTGTCCCAGGCTGTTGAAGAAAAAGAGCACCTAGTGACGTTACTTGTCTGGCTGCCAAACTCGAACATTTACTGAGAAACTGCTCAACGGTTTCCTTCTCTGAAGCTCAGATTTGTGAGCGTGAGTGCCGTTCGTCCAATGACCTGTGACACAGCTACGAGTTTGGAAAGTGATTGGTGTGGCGTGCCCAGGACTGCGTCTTTTGTGCTGGGGTCAAAGGGTCTTCGAAATAGCACACGAAATATAAGTTCTGAGAAATAAATTGTGCAATTCCCTTTAAGCTACACTCCTGACTGTTATACCAATGAACGGGTAGGAAACTCTTGAGATACATTCAGTCGACCACTTCTTGGCAAGCACGTCAGGAATTTTATTTCCTTCTATGTTTCTATATTCTGGAACTCAGATCAGAGAGAAGTTACTTGCACACCCAAGAAATTTGATCGCCTTCTTACATAAGTTGATCGGTTTGAATCTGCAACATGACGTTGTCAGTGCTTTGATCGCGACCTGACTATCGAAAAAAATGTTAATATCTCCCTCGCTCCCGCGTTCCCTAAACATTCTACATGTCTGCAGGATCGCAAAGTTTTCTGCCTGAAAATCACTAGCAGCATTCGGCAGTTTTAAGGAAATAGATAAATTGGCTGATTAAGAGAAAATCCCCGCCCGAGTTCCGATTCCATCCTGGAACCGTCAGTGAAGACAGAGTTGCCTAGCAGAGTAACTCGCGCTGAGAATCCATTTTGTGCTAAAGCTCTGAGATTTATGAAATCCTCGAACCTCTTGTAAGAGAACTTGAAAGGTTTAATCGGCTCTCTAGAAGTCTTGATCTTGCGGTGCTAAGGTCTCTGCTTAAGTCACTCCATGAGTTTTCTTATTTATGAAATTAATTATCCATGTAATTTAAGTCTTAAGTTATTGTTAAGTAATCTTGTGAAGAATTGACTTAAATAAAGAAATTACACTTAACTCGGTTTTTCGCTGACAAACACCCAAAGTTTTATGAGCGCGACAGCTTATGCAGGAATAATTTTTGCATAAAAAAAAGTTTTCATTACAGCAGAATGGGTCTACCTGGTCGCACTTATGGGTAAATTTAATATATCGCTCAATTCCATAGAAGGTATAAACACACATACCACACCCAAGAGACACGGGTGATGGAGGAAGTCATGAAATTGACAGAGAAAGCTCAATGAAGGACTGATGAGCATCATCAGAGAATTGAGAATTTCAACAAAGCAATTCACTTCATAAAAAAAGATAAAACGGTCTATGGATGACGAAATGAATGAATTGAAGTATAAGCGAACGAGCTGTCAAAGAATTAAACGACCCACAGAAAGGCACCAACTGTGAATGCAATAAGAAAAGTTGACGGAGCAGTTTGCCTGGCTGGTTTGTGAAGAATTTACAAATGCTTAAACGATGAAAGCTCTGCCTCTATTTATATAATAAAAAGCCACAGAAATATTTTACGTACAATTGGATGTGTTTGTGTGTGTGAGTGTATGTCGATAAAGTAATAAAATATTGTTGAGGTAAAAGAGGAAAAAGGCAACCAAAAAGAATGCAATAGAAAAAAAAAAAATGAATGTATGTGTGACTGGACCCCCGACCGGTGATGCTGAACACAGAATTCAAAGCAAACTTGAACACTTACCCATACATACTTAAGTCCGTAAAATACACATGTAAATACACACAGAAATCCTGCATGTCTGTGGCATAGAGAGAAATGAATTTTAATTTGAATGTGACAAATCGAAATGAAAAAAATCAGAATAGGAGTACTGATGTTTAAAACTACGCCACCAGGGCTTTATACCAGGGTAGGGAGCGCTTTGCATTTTGTGTTCATTTTCTAATTTCATTGCATTGAAGAGTTATTTTACAAATTTTATATAAAAACATATTTATTTATATTGAATTGAGCAAACGAGAGGAAGGGCATGTACAAGCAGAGAAGACTGCATACACTCACACTACCGTTATGTGACCCCAGTTGTGACATTTCACAGTTATTTGAAAGTTTGTGCTTATGTAGAAAATCTGCTAAAAGTAAATATTCTCTACGCATAACAAAAACTAATAAAAGTATAAATATAAATCAGTTTCACTGGAATTTAATTTTTCCAAAGAAAATATTTGAGGATTAAATGAGAGTAAAATTCCTAAAAGTTTTCAAAATATTTTATTTTCGTTGATTAAACTTTGTTTATTATTTATTCGAAAAGAAATTCAAATCGTGTATGCCTCTTAAGGGGTTTTCCTATTAAATTATTCATAGGTATGAATTTTTCAAATAAAATATTTTATTATTCGATTTCGGTTCAAATATCTGTGATTATTTTAATATTACGCCTTTGTGACAAACATTGCCTAAAAATTTTACAATTAAAATAATTTTCATTGCTGAAAGAGGAAAATGTACTTTGATAATTTGGAATGGTATAACTTTATGTTTTAAATTTAAATTTTTTTCCCTTCATCAAATTTGAAGAATCTGCTTTTTGTTGGTGTGGTCAACTAGAAAAAGCGGTATTATTCCCAAAATGTGTTACATGGCAACTTGAAATAAAGTGAAAAGATCTCTTAAAATATTATTAAAAGCCACTATGAAGAGAATAATAAGGTGGCGCCTATCGTGGTACATTTTGCTCTCAACGAATCTGACAATATCAAATGATTTTCATGACGTGACACTGGTGAAACTGGTGATTAATGTCACCTGATGAACATTTTCGTAACTTGACTTAACATTTTTTTGTTCTCTAGTCTCGGAGTTCTAGTTCTTCAATCTATTTTATGTGAAATATTTGATTGGGGAAAAAGAAATCTATTATTACTGCTTAAAATTACTGCGCAAAGGGCTTGCAACTGGCTTATGGTCGATTTTTGGCTCCTGGGTGATGCTAATACTACTAACAAGCTGGTCAACTTTAATGATTTCAGTGATTTTGTCGACATTTTTGACATTATCGACATTTTCTATAACGTAAAAAATGCCTAAACGAAATCGACGAAACCAAAATTGCACGGCTTGCATTTTCGTCTTTATCAAAAGAAAACTGTTAAGTGTACCGAAATTTATCTTTATTCCATTGCTAACACCCTGTACCGCATAACTGAATGGAATAGACAAAAGTAACGAAGTAATTTTTTTAGTGCGAAATATGACCTTGACAACGAACATAAACTTTAAATTATTGGATCGATACTTTACGTGATATCGACCACTATAGCCATCTACCTAATGGATTTCTTTTTCCTCAAACTTGTATATATTTTTTTTAAATTTAGTTAACTTAGATCTATTCAGCTTTACCCTTTTTATTATCTGGTCACATTGTCGGCGATTGGGATTATTGTTGGTATTGGTGATTTTTCGTGGGTTTTTTGTGTGTGACATTTCTTCGCTTTATTTAAGCGGTTAGGGGTAGTCAGAGGCCCAAAAAAATGATGATTTTCAAGTCAGTTGCTTTATTTTACAAAAATAAAAACACATCATTGATACATCATGTTTCGACTTGACTTTAGCAAAATTAAAAAAAAAAAATTAAAAAATTAATAATTGTTAAGGTTATCGCTGTTTGTTTGAAGCCCGTTTCTCCAGAAGTCCCTTGCGGTGATCGTCACATGTTCTTGGAGATTCATATAAAATCAATTGGACAAGAGAAATTAGTTTTATTAATATATAATCTTGTGCCAGAACGAAGAACACTCCGGAGCGTTCGAGCGCCCTTTGTTAATTGTTGAATACCTCGAAAAGTATTTGTTGGATTCACTTCAAATTTTCGCACAATATTTTCAAGATATTATACTTTAAGAAAATTAAAAACAAAAATCCTTTTTTTCAAAATTCTGACTACCACTAACTCCTTAAATATTTTTTTCAAATGTGTTCTTCTGCATCTCCTTCGAGCAGTCAAATCTTTCTCCTAATGCATTGCGTAATTTTGGATATAAAAAAACACTAAAATACCCATTTAAAGAAAGGGGAAAGGAAAGAAAATACCAAATTTGTATTGAATCACTTAAAGAACTCTGTATGCGTGACTAATTGCCTTTACTGTGTGGGTTTCTTAAATAAATGTGTTATGGTTATGTAAAATTGACTGTATTAAAAAAGAACCACGGAGTTTGAAATATTCAGCGTTGTATTCAAAACTTATATTAAGAGATTTTCTTTAAAAAATCCGAAATCAATAAATTTAAAGGCTTCTCAAAATGTTTAAAAAAGTTTTCAATGTTAAGAAGAGTTCAAAGAAGAAAATCCGATATTCCTGTATAACCTCAAAAGGAGCCAAAAACTGAGAATTGCAAAACTATGAACATTTTGTATTTATACTATAATTTGTATTATAATATACTATACGAATATGTTTGAAAACGATTTTGCAAAAATCCTAGTGTGTCTACAAACCATTTAAGATATCAATGAAAAAAAAACGCGAATAAATTTAAAAGTTATTCGCAAGTGGCCAATAGGCAAACGACTTTTATGTCATCATTATTTGGTTTTCCGATTAAAAATTTCGCACTCAGCGGGCAATTTTAAATATGAATTGGATGGCCTGATTTTTTAATCAAATAATTATTATTATTAATTATTTATTTGTAAACCTGAACTATCAACAAAAGTTCAGAAAGCAGCATTGCAGCAAGAACTCGATAAAATTGTCTGCATAAGGATAGTTCAGGTACACTAATATTGGTGGAGCATTGGTACAATAGCATCTTGTGATGCCACGTGAGTACGTATGTACGTATGTGAGTTGTTTGAAAAATTCCTACCAAGTCAAAGAGATGACACTACAGACACATATGGAGGTTAAGTTTAGTTAGAAGCATCTCTTGAAATAACACACAACAACTTTCAACCTCATCGGTTTATTTTTTCAATCACCTGAATGCACCAGCTCACGCTTCAACAGTTGTGGTCGCAAAATTAATAGAAATAGGATTCGAACTAGTTTCACATCCTCCCTATTCTCCAGACTTGTCTCCCTCGGATCACTCGGACTACGATTTGTTCCCCATTTCGAAGAAACGGCATGAAAAATTTTTTATTCAAACGAGGAGGTGATTGCACAAAGGAATGGCTATTTTGGAGCGTTGAACAAATCCTATTATTCGTTAGGGACCAACGAAGAGCAGTATGCGCCGAAAAAGAGACTGTGCTGGAAATTAAAACCGGTTCACCCCAAACAATTCAGTAGTTTTTATTTTTGCACCACCACTTCAAATGACCCGCGTAAAACAACTTTGTAAATTGTTTGCCAGCAGCACCTTCTTGATTTACTGGAAAGATATGAAAAAATAAAGGAAAATATATATTTAAAAACTCTGCCACCTGCAGCAGAGACAGTTGGCAAAGACCAAGCTGAATAAACATAAATGCCTGCATGAATATGGGCATAAATATTTCAACTATACGCTTGAATTATTTTAATACCAAAATATCGTTTGGTGTTTTTGCACTTAAAAACAGAGTTGATGAGGCATTGATACAGATGGCGCACGGTGGGCGCTTTTGACTTAAGTTTCTAGGAATTAAAATTTTGCTGAATGAGAAAACAAAACAAATTATCCAAATTAAAATAAGACTTAGTCGGGAGTTGAGCAAACAGATGTGACGATCATATGTGTTGAGTTTAAAAATCTCAAAAAACCAAAATGCTTTGCCTTTCTTAGGTTTAAGAATAACAATCGCTCCAGATGAGTAAAGAGATCGGTGCGCGATTTAATTGCAAAAAGTTGCATGGAATACTATGAATTTTTCCGCTTAGTTTTCGGCCATTAACAATTCAACCAACAACTTCAATTCGACCAATAACAATTCTCGCTGTAAATAGTAGGTTTTCTCTAATTTCAATTGGACTATAAAATGTTAGTATATAATCATCATAGTGATTATCTTGAAATATAAGGTTATCTTCCCATGTAGGGAAGAGTGGTGCACTAGTCCAACATGGCTAAATGATGACTAGCAAAAATGGTATGAAGATGGATCTAAAACGCTCGAAGGGAGTACGGAAAAATAAAATACTTTCCTACTTAATCAGGTTTCCCGGATTCGGAAGCAAACGAGAAGGCAGACTTTTATGCTAAAAAAGATACGGAAGGGTCATTTATTGAACCAACCCCATTTTTCGGCCTTAACAAGATGAACCTAAAACAGGAAACTCAAAAATAAACTCAAATAAAAACAAAGGAATGCTGAAACGGCACAAATGGCCTTAATCACTAAAGAAAAGTTCCTCAACTTTAATACGAACCGAGCAAAATTTGATCTAACCCTAGACAAAAATGACCTCAGATTACTCTGTGGAGCACATACAGGCCACTTTGCCTACAAATAAATACAATAGGACTATCTCCATCGAAAATTTAATTACCAATTGTGAAGCATTAGGTCACAGGAGACACAGAATCCTTGGTTCGTACCTAGTAGAGGACAAATACTTCCAAATGCTCCCTCTTACGCAGCTGGTTCGATTCCTCGCAGTATTTAATAATTAAAATTCAACACTTTAGGGGCGCACAATAGATAAATCTGGTCGCAATGCATAATGGTCTTACCCTAATCCGTACAATCATTACCATTACCTTTACCATTAACGTTACCATTACCATTACCATTACCATTACCATTACCATTACCATTACCATTACCATTACCATTACCATTACCATTATCATTACCATTACCATTACCATTACCATTACCATTACCATTACCATTACCATTACCATTACCATTACCATTACCATTACCATTACCATCTTGACCCATACCAAGAAAATCTCTACAGGTGAGAGTTTGTTTGGGGTTTCTGAGCTCAACACTATTTTTTTTTTAATTTTTCCAATATGTCAATTATTCAATGTTTGGATATGAGGTTTATGAGAGGTACCACGCCACCTTTTCAAATACCTAATGCTTTTCGCCTTAAGCACGGAATTCACAATTTATGAAGCTGTTTGAAATTTCAGTAGCATAGGTTTCTCATATCTGTGTTAAAAATTTAAACCATTGAGATTTCCTGCTTCATGTGATCAATTTTTTCAATATATTGTAAGATCAAATCACTTATTTCCTATTTCATGATTCAGAATCGCAACTTTGAAACGAACAAATTGAAATAACTGATCGAACTTCTAATAAACACAATAATCAGATCGTATTGTTCGTCTGAGTTTTAATTTTTCTTAGTTTGCTGTAGAACGAACTTTTATTTTAAACAAAATTTAATTATTAGGGAGTCTCTTCATTTTTTGAGTTAAGTTGTAGCACTACATCTCTTATACGAAAAATTTCAAAAAGAAAAATATTGATTTCGGGAAGTTATAGCCACACATACATATGCATGCCCTGAAAAACAGGAGGTGGTCATCAAGCGATCATCAATCGACTTGAGTGAAGTCCCCGACGAAGTGCCAATCAAATGGCGAAAGAACTGAAAATATGTGACCGTAGCATCTGCTGCATACTGAGAAATGATCTCAAAGTCAAGCCTTAAAAGATCCAGAAGGCGCATGATCTCACACCAAAGCAGCAACAAATCAGACTTGAGAGAGCGAAGGAGTTGCTTCGCTTGGCCGAAAGTGGTTAATTTGCGAACATTGGGCTGTCAGACAAGAAAATTTTTCAAATTGAGCAATTCGTAAACTCCTAAAACGATAGGTTTGACCGACGAGAATTTGAGTCATCGATGGTCACCAGGAGACAACACTCGCCACAGGCAACGGTTTGGGCCGCTGTAACCGCAGATGGGCGTTAAAGTAAATGCGAAATATTATCGAGAAAGTAACCTCTAGAATGTTGCTTCGAAGTCGTGTGCAGACGAACATCTCACATGTTTCAACAGGACTCGGCACCGTCTCACAAAGCTCGAGTGAACCAGAATTGGCTAAAAAACAACGTTCTGAACTTCATAATCACACAATGGCTCTTAAATTCACCAGGTGCGAATCCGTTGGATTATTTTCTTTGGGCCATTTTGGAGAGCAAAGTGCGAACTAGTCACGAAAGTCAAAGTCCAACGAAGTCATCAGTCTCGAGGCACAGAAAAAGGCCATTGTCCACGAGTGGACCAAAATAGATATCTGCAAGTCACATTCGGCAGCTGGCGATTCGTTTCTGGGCTGTCTCAAGGCCATAGTCAAGGCAAAAGATGGTCATTAAGTTCATTCTTAATTTTGAACTATTTTCACACATTTTTTAATTTGAATTGAATAAAATTATTTTCTCAAACTAAATATATGGTTTATTGGTTACACTTTAAGTGCCGGACCCTGTATATACTCCATTCTGTTGATGCAGTTAGAACTATGCTCAGTTCAGTCATTCGCCGTGCTGATTCCACAGAGTCGCTGTAACAGGGCTTCCTCCGTTTGGCTTATCCAATCCCTTTTCAACTTGCTTTCAGTCTCATCCATTTTCATAATTCCATCTTTTCTGTGCAATTTTTCACCTCTTCTGAAGTTGCGTCTTGCTGTCGGTCCACAAATGGAGGAATTTACATTTTTATGTCACCTCTGAACGGCTGATGTGTTTTGTAAGGAACTTTTTCATGGCTGAAATACAGTTGGAAGTTGACCAGAAAAAAGTGATTTCGAACCCCGGCAATGACGACCACTTAACTTTTGCAGAAATTAAGGTATATCATTTTATACTACAGAACTTAAAAAGTTTAATCTGAGGTTACAAAATTCGTGAGAATCAGTACTAGACCTCAATAGAAGGTATTAAAATGAGGGCTGGACATATTTGCATATTTTTAAAGTGTCATCGTATCAGCATAGTCTGGCGCATGTTGCGTTGAAATAAACTGATCAGATCCTGTTGAACATGACCAAAATACTCGTTTGGTATTGCACTTGAATTACACACTGAGAGCAGGTTAAGAAAGTAATGTATTTTATCGCATTCTGTAAATTAAGTCGCATTGCCTCACTGCATGCGCCGCCAGCATCGGCAATGATGATGTTGATGGTGTGTCAGTCACGCAAATGCTCTATGAAAAATGACAAAGTTGACAAGTGACAAGTGCTTTAGTTGTACTGTCATTGTTGCAACATAAATATTGTGACAGGCATAAAATGTGACAGATAGAAAAAAAAGACTAAAATAGAAGTTTGTAGTAAAAGAAAGTAGCAAATGAAATACATGAAAAGTGATAAAAAATTTTGAAAGTAAAAAAATAAAATACATAGAAAACAAATTGAATATGCATGCGTGAGTGAGTGTGTGTGCTTGGGAAGTAGTAGTTTGGCAAACTTTTTATTGGATAGAAAGTTTTTTGCTTTATTGTGTGCAGGAAAATATTTTCATGTAAGTTTTCAAACTCAAAATGCGCTATCGAATTTAAAGGTAGTTAAATAATAACACTCTTTGATATTTTATAACTTTCGTTTTTTTGCAACATATATTTATTCGTATTTATATTTTGAATGAGCAGAATACCAAACAAAGTGATGAGCGCTGAAGTAAGAGTGGTCCATGATGTCTCACGCAGCTAATTGAAAAACGAAGTCTTCTCATTCTCCAAACATCATTACTCCATATAACTTTACTGTGTTGATAATAATTTCATAATTCTAATTCGCATAACTCCAGTTAAAATCTTAGGCCAGGGGACCATTTTTTACCAAAGGAACTCGTACTCCTATTAATTCGTACCTCTACGATTTTTTCTCATATGCACCCTGTTGCAAATTATAAACCAAGGACAATTTTTTTTTTGTTTAAAAAAATATATTTCGTATTCTTCGTCGACTTTAACAAAACGCGCCAATCGTTTCTTTCTCATGCTAACCGGCTCTAATTGGAGGTACATCAAGTGAGCCCAGGTCCTTCTCCATCTGAGGAGGCCTTCCTCTTTCTCTGCTACCACCAGCGGACACCGCATCGAATACTTTCAGAGCTGGAGCGTTTGTATCCATTCGGACGGTATGACCCAGCCTACGTTACCCCTATGTCATCGTAAAGGTCATACAGCTCATTGTGCTATCGCCTACGATACTCGCCAATATCAACGTGCAAAGGTCCAAAAATCTTCCCCAGGATCTTGCTCACAAACACTCTAAGTGACACCTCATCGGATGTTAAGATATAATTCAAACTACAACAAGAAACATATAACTGAAAATTTCAAACTTTGTACAACATTTTTCAGAATTTCATCAAAATTTTCAACTTTTTAACCACAATTTGTAGAATTTTCCAGTTTAATTGCGCATCAAATTTTCCTATCACAAAGTAGATATTTCAAGTGCCTGCAAATACCGTTGATTTTTGGCAAGTTTTTTTGTTGATGGTCACACCAGTGTGACATTATTCTAAAAAATTATCTCTGATGGACGCAATCTTGTACTCTATAATTCTTGATTTTTCAAGTTACTTCAACATTCTCTGAGTGTGAGCAACTGTTTTTTTATACCGCTTTTCTCCACTTTTTTAGGCTCAATACCAAAGTGTTGTGACGTTCGACGCATTCTATTGCTGCTGGGAAGTCATACACAATTTTCTATTGCCTCTTTCCGATTGCCCAAAGCGAAAACGACTATTCACTTTTCCAGCTTACATACCCGCTTGATCTACGCGCAGCACTGCTAACATTCAACGAACTTACCACTCAGCAGCCCCAGCAACCCACACGCCACAGTTTGCGCTACTTATGTCTCTCTCGCTGTCTAAACTTGAACAATCGTTGAGCGTCTCGCACGCGTTGAATTAGTCGGAAAGTTATAAAGGCACGTAGCCTTGACCATCACTACCTCACCACCTACAGATTAGGAGCCTTGTCCGCCATATGGGTGTAAGCAGAAAGGCAGAGGAAAGCTGTAGTTTCACTTTCGAAAGATTTTGTCGTTTTCGTGTTTCGTGTAGCGATGCCTGTGTCACCTTTTCTTCGTTGCTTGCTTTCGGTGAGTGTTTTTTTTGCGCATTGTTTTTTTTCACTTAATATTTTTATGCATGCGTTGCGTATTTCACGCACGTACATTTATGTCCTCGGAAATATGAGACGCTTTGTGATTTTTAATGAACTTAAATGTGCGTGAGACTGGCAGCTACAAATGAACAAATGTATGTATGTATGTATGTGGTTGTGTGCTTACGTGTTCGTATATGTATGTATGTATATGGACAAGTAGGTATGTAAGTACGTATGACAGCGTAGAGATATGTGATTCCAAAAAAAGAATTCTAAGAATAAAATCAGAACAGTAAAATTCGCTCTAGTAATTCAAAAAGCGAGACTTACACCAAAAGACTGCCAAAGGGGCATTTAAACATATCGAAGCGCACAAAAAAAAATCACTGCTAGCTCCAAAATGTCCAGCCTGTTAATGGCACAAGCATCCTCCATATATAACCATACAATTCGTTGCTTTATGTCCAAACAGAATTGCTAAACTTTTGCTGTCGCACTAACGCACCCCAACCCAATTTTCACTTTTCGCGCGCGCACAAATACCCAGCTACTGAAGTTAGTTTTGTGCTGACCGCGAGCAAAATCAGTCAATGGCCAATTTTTCATCGTTACATATGCTCCGTTCACTAATACGAGTACTATATGTATATGTATTTTCTTCCTCCTCGAAGCTTCACCACCACCTCCAAAACTCAGCCATCTGCCTTAATTGGACTAAAAATTCAACGACTGAATGTCGCGTTGCGGTTTTGCTTGTAATGCAATTTTCCCTGCTGCACACACATTTGCTATTTTTTGCTTTTGATGTGTGTTTATAATATATGTATGTTTGCCGGTGTGTACGTTGGTCTATATGTGGGCCTGTATGTGGAAGCCACTAATTAAAAGCATCGATTTTCCTTGGTTGGTTAGTTGGTTGTGCGTTAAATTGGACCATAACCAGACAAGCCAATACAACAGCAATAACTTGAGTGGGTCGAGTGGATGGAGACTTTTGAAGAGGGATAAAGAAAATACTATAATGGATTTTGGAAGTTTTGGCAATTATCAACTTATTGCTTCGAACTGCTCGGCTAGTTTACAAATCCGTTTATTAACTGAACATTAGTTAACAGCATTTTGGAGCATTCATGGGAGAATATCGCCTATGTTCGTTGCAACGGTAGTTCAGATGTGTGTTTATGTTTCTTCGATTTTTAATTTTTCTTAAATAGATTTTGCTCTTTAGCAGGATAATGGGTAGCTTTTGTAGTGAGCAGAATGCCATAGATAATACCAGAACTTATACGGATTTAAGCTATGAATGATGACAGCCCTTTTGCCGAATAAATTTTGCATATTGAATAGAAAAATTGTATAAATGAAGATGTACACGTAATTTGTTCACAGCTCTGCAATTTATAATAAGCTAATAAAACTATTTATTAAAAGTAGATACACATTTTATCGAGAGTAGTCAGAGGTTGTCATTTAGCACACCCCCTAGCAAGCAAGGCCTCACGGCTGCTACATCACTTTAGATCACACTAGGTAGGAAATTAAAAATTGTTGTAAAAAAACACGCCATCACAAACTGCAACTATTTTGTTCCTATCTTTGATCTAAACACTACGAAAGTCAATAAAACAAAATTTTCTTTGAACAATAAAATTCCTTTCTACGGCCTATTTTATATTTCCTCTGATTTTTTAAAAAGCTATGCCAATACTCTTCAGGTGTTATGAGGATGCTTATTGTTTCACGCTCAACTACACTCCACACCAAATTACTTGGCAGAATACAAAGATCAGCCTGTGCTAATCAGATCATGTCGCGTCCGAATCGCGTATTGTAGATGTAGTGACCAGACGAAATGCATATGGCCCACCTACAACCTCAAGCAATCGTCAACCTTGATAAACATGAAACGACGGGACGCCTGGAGACTAATGACAGTCATACCTGGCTTTTGGTCTGGCGAAGAACAAGCAGCAAAAATGGGCATCCCTCACAACACACACTGTCCCAGTTATGAACAAACAAAGAAAAAGGAAACAATCTTAAATTTCCTCTGTGAATGCCCTGCCCTATGGAAGGGCAGAATGTTAACCCTTGGCCAACCACTGTTCGAAAGTCTCTAACGACTATCTGACTTAGACGTCAACAACCTAATAAGGTTCTTAAACCGCACAGACTGTATATATTTGTGGTCTTGCTGTAAATTACTATTAAACAAGTTGGTAACGAAGATGTGGCAACAAAATGGTGCAGAAGCGCTAGTTGGATTCTGGAAGAATCACCACTTTAACCAACCAATCAAAGCACCCACACATAGTATTCCAGGGGATAAAGGACAGGTGAGTTAAGCGAATATCAGTTTGGTGGTATGGGGTTACGGAAATTTTCAGCCTTCCAGTGTTGCATCGGCTATCGCTTTGTGTGAAGAAGCAGAGCCTTTCTGAATGATGCATTGGCTATCAACGCGTATTCTATCAATCCAGGGTTTCACTACTCTCTCAGAATCTCGATATATGCAGCAGAATTCACTCGAAACCCTTGGGTAAAGAAGCGTGGTGGTAGAAGGACTTGCTCTTTTTTGCTCAATACACATAGAACCATAAAATTGGCTGCAAATTTCGTGTGCAGTGCAGGAACCTCTGTACCTGTAGGATTGAAACAAAGTTATTTCTCATTCTGATAATTTCTGCGGTTGGACTTTTGGACTTGTTCAAAATTTTTTTCCTCAGACAAAAAAGAAGAAGACGTCTTGATCGGATAACTCGCTCTTCTCGTATTTAGTTCGAGTATTTAGTAAGCTGCCTTTGGTTTATAAGTTGCAGTAGATCTTTATGGACAACTCCACGAATAAGACCCTCAGAAACATTAATCTCCTTCGCAAATGCCATCATTAACTTTGAAGTGTCCTCGCCGATGATCGTATAAATTCTGCAGATGGGAAGGAACCTCGTTTTTTCGTGCGTTTTGCAACAGATGCAGAATGACCGCCTGGTATTTCCAATTAATGGCGAACTTTATAAAGAAAATTCGATTTTTTTAAATCGGTGTGTTTTGTACAAGTACATATCAGAACCATAACCGCACGTGACGATTATTTCCACCAGAAAAACAATGTCACGAATCTCGTCATATGTTACTCTTAAAGATCGACCATTTCCATAATAAGTTTCAATAATTTTAACGCGTGTGTAAAATAGTACATCTGTCTACTTTAAAAATGTGAAAGATGACATAAAACCCATCTAGAAATTATTCACTACTGACATCTAAGCGTAACTTTGAAATACGCTTCATTTGCTATATCACTTTAAATGACACGTCTTACTATTCCTATAAGCATTTCCTATGCCTCCCGAAAGCTAAATACCATCAGAGATTATGGGAGCTAAATTTTTCCAACAAAAATATTTTTTCGTGTTCATTTATATCGTGAACTTCATTATTAGTAATTTAACTCTCCGTGTAAAGTTTGGAGATAAAGTATGGGTTAAGATACATGTATTTTATCTCTTTCTTTCCGATTTTCCACTTAAACATATTTCCGTATTTATATGCAAAAAATTTATAATGGGTTTATTTTTATTACAGATTTCATCACTAGACGAATAAAGCGGTTATTCCTAAACCCTAATACTTTTACTACAGATGTTGGTATAAGATTAAAAAAAAAATCAAAAGGTAAGTACAGTCACTTTTGTCCGTGCACTTGTACCCATGGGTATTATAATTTTATTCACAAAACGGTTGTATGTACCAGCATAAGGAATCGAGACAGATATATAAGTAGCTATAGGGTACATACGAGAATGCTCAGAGTGATGAAGGGAGTTATATAGCCATGCCTATTTGTTCGTGCGCACTATAACTCGAAAATTTTTTATATTATTAAACAAACTTGGTAAACATATTACTCATTGTCTAACGAAGTTTGGCATTGAAAATGTGCGTAATCATTTAAACACAAATCCGCCTCTCATATAAAATTAACTTTGAAAGACAAAAAATGAAAAAATGTGATTCGCAAACTTACTGAAATTTGTACCAAATGAAGAACCCAAAAAAATAAATTTGACACAAGTAAAATTTTGCAAAATGGGTGTTGCTACCTTGTGGTAACATGCATGTGTCTCGATAGCGACTTAATAAATCTCGCCCAATCTTGTACACGTATTGATTCCCGCTGGAGTCAGTGCGGGAATCTATGGTCCAAATACGAAAATCTCCGAAGCAATGGGCAAGGCTTACGGTTTTTCAGGCTGAAATTCAAGCAAATTTCAAACTGTGCGAAAATAAATTATAATATATGAGAGCCAACATGGTTGCATACATAGCTGTATACTGGGACAGTGAAACAGCATTAAAAGCACAAGCTTCGCATTCTGTGGAATCGAAACTAGTGTACGAATGCCTTAACAACCTAAGTCAACTTAGTGAAACAAATGAATTTGTACTTTGCTTCATTCCGGCTAACTGAAGATGAAAGGTAATAAAATTGCCAGGGTCGGCTGCGGTCTAGGCCAGTCTAGACCAATACTGAGGTGCCAACTGGGCAGAAGCTAAATGCAGGGTAAATAGTTGGGAGAATACGCAAAAAATTACACAATAAGAAGTTACAAGACAAGGCTTACAAGAAATTTTGGTCTTCTGACACTTACTTAAACTACCGTCTCTCAAAAATTCCCGTTGGGAATGAGACTACTTGGATGAGAATGATGCAACCATAGAGTATATCTTATGCAACTGTATTGCCTTCGCACAGGCAAGACTGCACATCTCTCTTCAAATTCAAATGGATCCGAATGAAATCAAAAATACTCCTGTTGCAGGTATTCCAAAATTTGTCCACAAAGCGGGAAACTGACTGAAAGAATGCGGACTCAAACCAAGTTCCCAACTTAAGGCAGAGAACATCTACATTAAATAGAAGCTGATGTAATACATCTAAGGAAATAGTACTAATCATTAAGACTAGCATTGGCTACCTCTAAAACCTCTAAAAAGATCTTTTAGGTCGAAGTGGCGGCCATTGGGCTTAGTACAAAAAACAAATATTATTCTTATTTCTCTCTACTCGAGATCCGAAGCAAATATTATCGACATCGAAGCAAAAACCACGACTTTCCTTTTATGTGTTAAGACTCAAGAAGGCGCCTGCGTCGTGTGGTGTGTGGCTACTAAAACGATCCCTCCGCTTCGCAGTATATCCACTTGGAATCGGTTAACTTGTCAATGCGTAATAGGTATCTACGGAAGTATCCGTGGCCCGAGAGGAACTGAGTTAAGAAGTTGTTCACTTCCCCAAAGTTCCTTTGGACCTATTTGTCAATTGATGGAATAAGTTTCGCCGTCCATCAGCCACTCGGTTCAGTGGCCCATGGGCTTTGCCACCGCAGCATGGTTTGGCATCTCCGTTCTGAGAAGCTAGTGATGACGTGTTTCTTCTTGAAGTCCCACGCAACCATTCATTCACAGTCGATGGGTATCTGCCCGCTGATCACAAAAATTGCTGCGCCTGAGACTGTGCAGTAGGCTGAGACAACTCTGAGTTCCGCTGTTCGTTGCACAGCCTCCAGTGCTTTGCGCTTGGCTTTTCAATTTAGCACAATTTCCCATACTTCGCTGGCGTACAGGAGAACTGAGTTTGTGGCCGCCATAAATAGCTTTTTTTTGCTCTGTGTTAACCCACCGATATTTGCCATTAATCTACTTATAGCATACCCATGACCTTTGCTGCTCTGGTAGCTGCATGCCGTATCTGGGTCCAAAAAGTAAACCTGCAGCCAAGTTGAATACCTAAGTATTTCACTATTTTTTGAGTCAACAGAAACGGGTTGCCTATTTACATGCTGACTTCGAGTGTCATCTGACCTCGTGTCATAAGGATGACTTCGGTTTTATGTTTGGCGAGTTCCAAGACTTGGTTCTCAAGCCATAACTTGGTCAGTTTCCTTCTAGTGTCCTCAGTGTCCCAAGCTGGAATGACTGTCGCTATATCCTTCGCGTATCCCACTAGATATGTATCTTCTGTCATTTCTGTGCTCAATATCCCGTCGTAGCTCAGAGTCCAGAGCTCGGGGCCAAGAATAGATCCTTGAGCTGCGCCAGACGTTATCGCTTTTATTTTCTGACCATCTGGTGTGTCGTACAACAGTTCACGCTTACTCATGGAGCTCTGGAGAATCCTTAGCGGGTATGCTGGTACTCGAAACCTTTCTCGTAGTGCCTTTATAATGTCTATTCATCGTAGGCTGTTAAAGGCGTTTCGTACATCAAGCGTCGCCAGGACGGTGATGCGCACCATTTGAGCGCTGCTTACCACCTCCTCTATTGCGCTAAGGGTTGATTTTTCGCGTCGGAAACCGTATTCTCTTGCTTACAATCCTCCTGCACTCTCAACAGATTCTACAAGCCTACGCTGTATGAGTTTCTCAAGCAATTTCCCGGCGCTGTCCAGCATGCAAAACGGACGCTAGGCTGACGGTTGCGCTGGGTCGCCCCTACCCTTACTGTTACAAGTTTGAGAGCTTTAGCTGGGATGCCATCTGGGCCTATAACTTTGTTTCTTTTGAGGCTTCTTGCCGCGATTTGAAGTGGAGGAAGGTATCTGTAAGCTGAAATCGTTAATGAGTAGCAAAAGGTGTGGCCAGATCCGGGTGCGCAAGTTAGGGTTAATGTTATGAATACTTTGTTCATCTGCTTAGGCAAATTAATTTCAGTAAATACAGCTTCAGAGTAATCTAGTATAATTTAGTGCTCCACTTTGTTTTGGCTACGACACTCTGTTTAGGTATCAAGAAAGCTGACCAGCTCAGCAATCAGCTCAGCTTACGCAATTTTAGCATCACTTAATTATTAGTTCCCAAAAAAACAGTATAGAGTACATGTATTTTTTCATACAAGGCATACGCAGCTGCATGACTGTCCGAATATTACAGGTGTTATCGTTTGTGAGTTTGCTGAATTTTGGGCAACCTTTTAGTGCATAGCAATATTTAGTATTTGTTGTGATCGCCAGTGCATACGCATACGTATATATGCAGTTTTTGTTGTTGCCCTTTTGTTATTAATAGAGGTTGCCTGCACTGCAACCGGGTCAGACGCTCATTTATTTGCCTGGATTTGCCTGCATTTGAAAGCATTCACCGAACCGTTCATGCATTTATCCTGTGTCTCTGTTTCCTTTAATACGAGGTGTATACATATTTAGACTGGCCATTTTCATTTGCTCTCACTAATGCCAATGCAAGTGCATGTATAGGAGTGTATGTTCATACACATGTATGTGTGTGTGTGTGTATCGCTTTGGCTTTTAGTTTAGTTAGTTAGCACTCGCATACAATGAATAAATAGATCTTTTAGGTACTATGAAATAGACACACACACTCACACACGCACACACACACATACACATGACTAAATGGTTAAATGAAAATGTTGTTGTTGTTACGCTGCGCTTTCGTTATTGTTTGATTGAATTCTACGTTGGCGTTGATCTACTTTTGTGCTCACGTTTGTATCCATGTGATTTTCTGTGGCCATCAGTTTGCCCTCAATATCCAATCAATGGCTCAAAAAGCTTTTGTTTCGTCAAATTGATTGAATTGCCCCTTTTGCGTTGTCTCGTGGCTGCTACTTGTTTCGGAAATGTTCCACAAATATCACTATATATACATATATTTGTATATTACCCGTAGCAAAATTAAAAATAAAAATACTTGCAAAATGCATCTAGAAATAAAAAAATCCTTTTTTGTAAAATCTAAACAATTGAAATGCATTCGATGCCTTTAGTCATTTGTGTGCGAAATTCGATGCTTTTACAAAGGCTTAAAAGCGTGTGAAATTACATTTGTACAGATGAAATAATGAAGCTGAATAGAAATTGAATCAAGTATTTCTAATAGAGTGGAAAATTGTTGGTTTGTTAATAATTTCTGCTTAAGGGCGGAAAGCGGTTTAGATCGATCAAAAAATCGATTTTTTTTATTGCATACATCGGTAGTACAGGGTAGGCCATTTAAAGCGGGCCCATTTGTTTCTGAAAAAAAACATTGAAAAAAACATTTTTTTTTGTGTTGATATGAAAAATCATTTATTTTGATTCAAGGAGATTTGTTCCAGCTAGTTTTTGAAAATGATATCCTTCAAATGTTTGCCTCTAGCCTTGATGGCCAAATGTGTCCTTTTTTCGGCGTTTTCCATCGTTTTGGCCAATATTTCGGCCGGTATGGCGGCGATTTCGCGTCGGATATTGTTTTTAAGTTGAGTTAGAGTCCTTGGCTTGTTGATGTATACCTTGGATTTCAGATAACCCCACAAATAAAAGTCCGGTGGCGTCAAATCTGGTGATCTCGGTGGCCACGGAAAATCACCATTTTTCGAAATCAACCTTCCAGGGAACAATGGCTTCAAAAATCGATTGTAGCGCGTGAAGTGTGGCATGTAGCCCCGTCCTGTTGGAACCAGTAGCCTTCCATGCGCCTGAGTGTTGTCCTGGCGATGCCTAATTCCTGAGAACGACGATAACTCGATGTTCGCGGAGCCTCCTCAACACTGGCTCGTACAGCCTCGATATTTTCAGCAGAACGTCGTGTACGTTGTCTGGATGCGTGGCTGGTATTGCTGAGACTACCGTGGTTAATAAATTTTGCGTATAAACGCTGTAAAGTGCTTTTGGATGGCGCACTTTTAACTTTATTTTTTTTTTAAACGCACGTTGAGTTTTCACAATTGAGAAGTTATTTTGGATGTAAAGCTGAATTATTTCAGCGCGTTCTTTTGGAGTGTACTGCTCCATGGTAAAAATTGTCTTGGACTGGCGCTTCCAACGCGCTATGTCATTAGTCGATCTGACGTTCCTGTCAAAAGTTATAGGGTTGCCCGATGGGCCCGCTTTAAATGGCCTACCCTGTATAACTACTCAAGAATATGTAGTAAAAATTTTAAAGCTAAATTCGTATTATTCCTGATGCTATGAGCACTTAAGTGAGCGCCCGTGGGTTCGGCCCCGTAGCGCTTACGATACGATGCTTTATTTCTCGAAACGAGTTTTTTTCAACTGGTGGGCATTCTAGCTTAAAAAGTTATCGACCAATCGTTCTAACATTTTTCGGGATTTATTCGTTATTCAATTCTAATTTATAT